>JAUMHB010083057.1:0-11913 GCA_032359685.1 Pittosporum tobira
ATTTGTAAGACATAGATTTAATAATAAATTGGCAACCCAAGTCGGGGTGTGGATGCCCAGATTTGGGGGTGTCACAATATGATTAATACCAAACATCCATATAGTTAAGCATACAAGAAGGTGCGTTTCGAGTTAAACCTCAATTAGTGAAAAACACTTCAAAGTTCTAATGAAGGCAATAGTGGCCTCAGCTTAAACCTTGACTTCTTTATTCATAAAACCGGAAATGTTACACACATAACTATAGAAAGTCTCTTGTATAAGTTCACACATAGTTATCAAAGTAATAGTCATTATTCATCCTAGATTTCATGAACATGTATAAATATTACCCCCACTATCTTTGCTAGAAGCGGCTCCACCTCTTATGTTCATATAGGTGAGATTCTATTAGAGTTGCTGCTATCCAACACTTTGGAAACTGCAAATCTCATTAAGAGTTTCTAAAAAAAACTCATCCTTGATTTCATAACAGTTGGCACTGATATCCTATAATGGGTTATATCATTTTAGTGCTTCAAATCACTTATCAGTAACTTGTTTTTATCCTTTAAACTTTAAGTTATTGAGGTTAAATTTGGGTTTCTGCTGCTGGTGATTCAGTCAGAAAGGGTCTTAACCCCATTCCGAAAGCAGTTAATCTTATCAACTCTCTCGTAAGTCCCTTTGTTAAGGGATCAGCTAAGTCGTTACTTGACCTAACATATAGAATGGTAATCGCCCCATTCTGTATTAGTTATTTTATATATTCATGTCTCAAGCTAATGTGTCTAACTTTTCCATTATATATTTTTTTATAAGCTTGAGACATTGTAGATTGACTATCGTAGTGCATAGATATTGATGCCATTGGTTGTGGCCATAACTCAATGTCATATAGCATATTTCTTAGTCATTCAGTTTCTATGCTTGTAGATTTTAATGCAACAAATTCAGCTTCCATGGTAGAATGTGTTATACAAGTTTGTTTCTTTGAAGCCTGAGAAACAACTCCACCACCAAGAATAAATATCCACCCCGTTGTTGACTTGTTGCCCTTTTTACTTTTACTTTTACTAGATATCCAACTAGCATCTGTATATCCCTCTAGTACCGCCAAAAAATTGTTATAAAATAATCCAAGTCCACTAGTCTTTTTCAAGTATCCAAAAATTCTAGTAATTATTTTCCAATGATTACTACTTGGGTTACATGTATATGAAGAAAGTTTGCAAATAGCAAATGCAATATCAGGTCTAGTATAATGCATTGCATACATTAAAATACCAATTGCACTTGCATACTCTAGTTGGGCTATAGCTCTTCCAGTATTTTCAGTCATATTAAATATAGGATCATATGGGGTATTTGCTTCCTTAATTTTAAGATGTTGATATTTCACAAGTATCTTTTCAATATAATGTGATTGTGACAAAGCATAACTCCCACTATGTTTCCTG
This sequence comes from Pittosporum tobira, assembly GCA_032359685.1. Classification (NCBI taxonomy): domain Eukaryota; kingdom Viridiplantae; phylum Streptophyta; class Magnoliopsida; order Apiales; family Pittosporaceae; genus Pittosporum; species Pittosporum tobira. Next base: position 1,440 of record JAUMHB010083057.1, read on the forward strand.
ACCATGACTCCTAAGATAGTATCAACCTCTTTCAAGTCCTTCATCTTAAACTAAGATTTAAGATACTTCTTAGTTTCATTAACACCTATCATATTTGTTCCAAAAATGAGCATGTCATCTACATAGAGACAAATAATAACACCACACTCATTTGTAAACTTAGAATAAATACATTTATCTGCATCATTGTGTTTGAAGCCATGAGAAGTATCACATAATCAAACTTTTCATACCATTGTTTAGGTGCTTATTTAAGCCCATATAATGATTTTACCAATTTAAAAACTTTTCTTTCATTTTCTGACATAACAAAACCTTCAGGTTGATTCATATATACCTCTTCATCCAATCACCATTTAAAAATGTCGTTTTAACATCCATTTGATGAATGTGTAAATTATAAATGGTTGCTAGTGCAAACAATACTCTTATAGAAGAAAATCTCACAACAGGAGCATATGTATCAAAACAATCTATGCCCTCTCATTGATTAAACCCTTTAGCCATGAGCCTAGCTTTAAATGTTTGTATGGAACCATTTGTATTGTATTTCTTTTTAAATACCCATTTACAATTGATAGGTTTGGATCCTTGAGGCAAGTTCACTAATTTCCAAGTACTAGTTGATAAAATGGAGTCCATTTCATCATGTATAGCTTCTTGCCAAAATGCAGAATATCAAGAAGTCATAGCTTCTGTGAAGCCCCCAAATTTCCACCTCTGAATCCTCGTGGAAACTGGGTCGTCAGATGTCATCTCAGCATATTGAGTTGCCAATATTTGACAGTTCGCCCTGTTATATCTTACAAAGATCTTGCATACGAATGAATATACACACAATGGAAGCATACAGTTTAATTATATAATTAAGGTCTTAAAGTAACATGGTTCTAAGTACGAATGGGAGTCGTACAACATTCGATTACACATTACAAGTTAGACAAATCCATGAACATCTCAGTAGTACTCTACTTTGCCTTTCCCTTTTGAGGTTTTGCATCGCTCTACTGCCTCTGGAAGGTTTATAAAACATAGCAAGAATGAGCGAAAGATGCTCAACAAGAAATTACTCTATTTTGAATAAAATGATCATTCAAGTCAAAAAGATAAAACGGTATGGTTTTGAATCATCAAAACTTTAACATCTGAATTTACGAGTTAATATGAATTCCATCAACGTATGCATAATATACGAGTAATTTAATATCATGCCATTCAACATTTAACATTTTGAATAATTGAACACCAATTGGGTGGCATTTTTTCCCGACACTTAGTTATTTCGTCATTCTCGACACACAATTATTTCGTCATCTTCGACACATAGTCAAGTTTAATAACTCGTACCCGTATACATCACAGCTACAAGAGTTAACCATATAGGGTCCCGTTACACTAGTCTTTAACTATGTTCAATATTCGATCTCAAATTATCATGAATCATGTGAAATGGTAAACGCTTTCAACAATATGACATGTTTATATATGGTAGATATGCATAATCATTTTAAGCAAGTTCAAGAATTTAACTTGAAGCAATAAATAATGTACAAGCAATTTAATTTGTACAATCATGACAAATACGTATATTAAAATTTAAATCATACGTATTAATAGTTGAAATAAATGGCATGCATAAATGAATAATAACTTATACATAGAGGCGGAGAGTAATAACTTGCCTTAATAAAGCTTTCCTAGACTTTTCCACGCAACGCGTCGTGTCCTTAACGGTTTTCCTTCCTCACTCACGTACGTTTCTATAACAATAACAGCCTATCGTTAGTATCGTCGTCTTAAAATAGGTCGGTCACTCCTAAAATAATCCTAAGCATCTTGGAGCCTTCCTAATTTAAAAAAGTGACATTAATGCACACAAAATTTCAAAGGGCGAAATTGTCATTATATGACAATTTGTCCTTTGACTCATTCCTTCCAATCTATTCCTCGTATTTATCCCGGGGTATTCTTAACCCTAAAATACTTCATCGGGTCATTATTCGGATATAAAATGAACATAACATTCATATATGAAAATATACGACGTTTAAAATAATAAATACGATGTGTGAACACATCGTAATGATATTTAAATCGTTAAAAAGGAAATTAAAATAATATTTCTTAAATATTCTAATTTATCATCTAAATAAAATAGAATTTAATTGAGTATAATATTTTCTAATTTAAGAAAATTAAATTTCCAAGTTAAAAATAATTTTAGCATGTCCTTTACTCATTTTTTCAACTCAATGGTATTGTTGTAAATACAGGCAAGTGGCAGTTTTGTAACTAACACTACAATGGTATTTTTGTAAATAGTGCAGCAGTGACATTTTTGTAAATATGCTGCAGTGATATTTTTGTAGATAGTGTAGCAGTGGTATTTTTGTAAATATGTTGAAGTGGCATTTTTGTGAATATGCTGCTGATTAGTGCTTTTATATACATATTTTTTTAATGTTTATTCTTTTGATTTATTGTAAAAATGCATGGATTGGACCTATATATCCTTGTTTGGGCTAACAAATCATCAATCCAGAGGATTAGATATGTTTTCTTGTTATTGGACTGACATTGTAGGAAATTAGGCTGGAAAAGGCCTATTTCGAAGAAAAATCAGAGTTTGACCAAATTCCGAACGAATAAAGATTGCCTGGAACCGAAGCAGGGCCAAAACAAAAAATCTAGAGACCCTTACGGCCAAGCTTACGACCGTATGCTTGACTGTAAGGTGGCCTTATAGCCGTAAATGTGATCGTAAGCTAGCCCGTAAGATTTTATGCGATTTCAGTTGACTTTTTCGGAAATTTTTGACTTGCATGACTTTGGGCTTTTCTAAAGTATTGGACTGGGCAAAAAGACTAAAAACCTAATTGGAGTCAACTTATGAGAGTTCCAAGGTTAAGAAGCTATAAATAACGCCTCCTAGCTCAAATCAATCGTGACTTCGACAAATCTAAGAACACGAAGAGGAGCTAAAGGAGGCGGAGACTGGAAGACTGTCCAAGACATTTTCCTACCGACTTCTCTATGGGTTTTTCTATCTTTTTCTTTGTTCTTTGTAATTAAATTATGTTCTAAACTTCTTTTGTACTAAGACTAGATGGATCTTACCATGAGGAATTAAAGTATTCGTTTTTATCATGCTTTTTATGGATCTGTTTGTTGTGAGATATGTCTTATGAACTTAATGCTTTTAAATAATTAGCTACTATTTAGATGATCTCTTGTCATGTAATTGAAGGACTGAGAAGTGAAGATTAGTGAGTGCAAATTAAGGCATAATCATGGGTTAAACTTTGTTAGAGATAGTTCAAGGTGACTTGTGCGGTTACGGTAGTAATTATTAGGTTAATGAATTCGAGAATTTTCAAAGAACATTAATGCTTTTCAGATTATTTAAATCTCTCATGGAGACTGTGGGACTGATAAGATGAATTAGGGATGTTACACCTAGAGATAAAGTATTTATCTAAAATTGGAAAATTTCTCTATCACAACAGATAAGATACATAAATTGCATTGTAAATCGATTGGCTTAATTATGAATGGTGGGTGAAATCGAAATCTTAATACTTTTTTCTTCATTGATTTCAAAATCCTAATTACTTTTGTTCTTTAATCAGTTATTTATTTATTTAGTTTAATTATAAAAATCAAAACTTTAATCATTTATTAGATAAGCTAAAGAAGTTCTTGGTTGTTACATAGTTGTAATATTAGTCCTCATGGGACCAATACTTTTTATATTATAACTTGACTGGTGTACATTTGCACTGTTCATCCGACCAAGTTTTTGGCACTGTTGCCGGGGACTAATTATTACAATTATTATCAAAATTAGAATATTTTTTTTTAGTCTAATTTTTCTTTTCATTTTATTTTGTTTTGTTTTATCATCTTGTTTGCTTGTGTGGACTTGATATCTCAGGTTTAGGGTTAGTGCATGCTACGAAGAAGTCAAGGTGGAGACTTAGAAGACTTTGATCCGGATCCTGAATGGACTTTGCGAAGGCGATTAAAGGGGAAGAATCTGGTTCAAAAGAGTTTAATTTCAGCCTTTGACTCTACAAAAGATATTGAAGAATCGAAAAGCTACACAATGCAGAGAAGCGAAGCAGGAGAGGTCGCCGTACTGAAGAAAACGATGGGCGAGTTTGCCATGCCAGCAATCCAAGATTGCTCTTCAAGCATAACGAGGCCTGCAATCCAAGCAAATACGTTTGAACTCAAACCAGGCCTGATCCACATGATCTAGAATGCAGGGCAATTTCATGGGCTACCAAATGAAGATCCAAATCTCCACATACAGAATTTTCTCGAGATTTGTGACACGATCAAATTTAATGGAGTCTCAGATGATGCGATAAAGCTCAGGTTATTTCCATTCTCTCTACGCAATAAATCTAAATCATGGTTAACCTCACTACCTGCAGGTTCTATCACGAGTTGGGAGGAGATGGCGCAGAAATTTTTAAGTAGATATTTCCCTCATTCCAAGTCAGCCAAGATGCAGAACGACATTACAAAATTCATACAACTAGATGGTGAATCATCATATGAAGCGTGGGAGAGATTTAAAGAACTGATCAGAAAATGTCCACATCATGGTTTGCCAGTATGGATGCAAGTACAAACATTCTACAATGGGTTCATCCGAACTTGCGAAGTACGATAGACGTTGCAGCTAGTGGTAGTATCAACCACAAATCACCTGAGAAATCCTTTGCACTGGTGGAAGAGATGGCTGCCAATAACTATCAATGGCCATCCGAGAGATTCCTACCAAAGAGGGTAGCTGGAGTGCATGAAGTGGATACCATAGCGACACTAAATACGAGAATAGATGCGCTTACAAGAACAGTAAACTCCCAGAAAAATAATGTTTTCAAGATCCAAGGAGTTTCATACGACTTTTGTGGTGGAGATTATGCGAGCATTGAATGCCAAGTCGGTAACACTTTTGTTACTGACAATGTTAATTATGTTTCAAATTTTGGCAGGTCGCAGAATAACCCCTACTTGAACACATACAATCCAGGGTGGAGGAACCATCCTAATCTGCAGTGGGGTGGACAAAATCAAGCCGCTAGACTACCTCCTCCACAGAACATGGTGAAACCTTGTTCGCATTTAGAGGACTTGATTGATAAGTTATCCCACACAATTGAAGAAGGCCTGACAACCACTAATGTGCAGATCCATCAAACAGAGACCACCATTGAAAACATTGAAAAGTTGGTGGGCTAGTTAGAACAACAAATGAACACAAGAAGGGGGCCCTAAATATCATAAAAACTAGATTGGAAGGTACTAAAATGATCCTTGCAACTGCAGGAATCTATTGGGCCCCTCAATCGACTCAAACACATTCGATTCGAGCCTAAAAATCCGATCTTTGGTCAAGAACACGCCAGAAATATGCCGACTGTAAATCAACCGTAAACGGCTTAGCTCTTGACCGCCTCAATCGATTGAAAGCTTAAATTGATGCTCAGGAACTACCAGATGCAATTCTAATTATCAATTAACACAAACGAATGCAAAAATGGGAACTTTGAATTTTGCTTACCAAGAACAAAGAAAAGAACTGCAAATTTTTGCTCGGCTCAATTGTGACTTAGGGTTCGATGGCACTGTGCTTTATGGACAATTCACAACGTCCAGTAACACTCATCGATACAAGAAAAGGATTGAGCACAAATTTGGCAATTTTAGAAGTTGCAGAAAACTTGGGGGGGAAAACGAAAAGGAAAGAAAAGGAAAGGGGTCAACGGGAAAAAGACAAAGGTCTGGGGCTTGCGCGTCAATGGGCCCCACCTGGTCAACTTGGCTAAAGATTTAAATTGTTGTTTTGCCTCAATTTGCGAATTAATTAATTTAATAATTAAATAATAATTTAAAAAGTCAAAAATCATAAAATATAATATTATACTCTATCCCTACATTCAACGACGCTATCCCTTTTTAATTTAGCATCCAAAAGTCTCGAAACCCTAAAAAAGTTCCAAACTAAACATCTTGTTAATATTTTCCTAAATTAATCTGGACAACATAGTAATATTTCTATATCTGGAAATAATTTTTTTAACTATAAATAAAGAAAACTAATGTTGAAAACTGGAAGAACAAACTACAAATAAAATACTGCTTAAAAACTGGATTAAAACTAACAAGGTAAAAGTAAAAATATAGCAAGTTTTTAATCAGATTCCTAATTAACATGTAGTGACCACATGTAGTTTTTAATCATCCTACGATTTGGAAGAACTACAAATTGTATTTTCTTTCTGGTAGCTCTTAAAAAATTGTTCAAGTTGATGGAAATCTACATCACTGGCGGACGGTAATTATCATGTATTTTCTATATTAACTCATGTGTAGATTTAATTAAAAAAATAAAGTTATTTTTTATTTTTTGTAACTAAAATGCATTGCTCTTCTGTTAAAGATACACATAATCTAACTACAAAAACTAAAATTAAAAAAAAAAAAACACTGGAGTAATAGTTTATAATTAGTGTAAGTTGCAATTGTAATTTAGAGCACTAATTCAGGCGTTCGTTGAATTATCAAGTACTCTTGTTTCAAATAAGATACTTACATGTGAAAATATATCAATTTTAAAATAAAAAATATCAATTTCTTGAAGCTATTATATTGATGTTGACTTCAAGTCAATAAAGATAATAGTCGTGTTTGACTAGTCAAAGGGCATGTGGCTTCTCATCAAGTGGCCTTGACCAATAGTTTTTTCTTGTTTTCACCCTCATTTTCACTAAAATAGTACTAATACCCCTTTTTTTAATTTCCCTCCTTTTTGGGGTCTTGTAACATTCCGGTAGTTTCTCAATCATGTCTTGCATAAAGAAACGCGAAGATTATGCTAACACTTTTAATTATAAGGTAAGAGGACAATCACAACTATTATGCATTACAGGTTATGCATTACAATTTAAAGTGTAAATATTCTTCACATTTCTTAAAATTTAAAAAACATCTCTTGTGGCTATAACAATCAGGCTCTACATGGACCTTGTAGCACAGTGAATTGAACCTTAGTCCAAACATGTGTGTATCAAAGTTGAGGCTCTTCATGGTGCGAGAGATTGTAAAACACAAACTCAAAAAATATGAATAAAATTTGGAAGGATTAAGTACTCCGTACTAAAAATACTACTCTTAATTATCATAAATTTTAGACAAACATGTATGACCGAGATGACTCAACTTATACACTCGAGATAGTAAATTGAAGTTGGATCTATTCCCAGACACAGGTTGAGTCCTTGCAATTGCAGTGCTCCAGTCCTAAGCTCTCCTACAAAAGCAAGCAACCATGCTTACGAACATCAAGCCAAAAAAAAAATTAAAATTAAAAAATGCATGTTTTTAGTATTTCGGATGCAGATAATAAATTGAAGGTTTAAAAGGCATTTTTTAATTTGCGTTTTTTTTTCAGTTTTATATATTGAACCCTGACCCAAAAAAAGAGTAGAAATTAAACCTCAAACTACATAAATTTTTAGAAATCAAACTTTTCAATTATCGGAAGATAATTAACTTAATGTAAGAAGGTCATAATTGGTATTTCACACATAAGACTCCAAAATCGGACGATAATTAACTAAATAGGGAAAGGTCGGTACTTCACATATCAAACCTCCAAAAAATGTACCTACCAATTAAAACCATGAACCTTTATCAACTAAGGTAGACAACAGTTCAACAAATATTATGCATATATCTATAGATATATCAATCCTAGTTGGTTTTGTTCTTCATAAAAAAAATTTATTATTTACTGGTGGGTTTTGTATATTTTGATTAATGAAGCTTATTTTGGAAAAGTTACAGTGCGTATTTATGTTTTCAATGCTGAATTTTTATTTTTTTTGCATAGAATAAAATTACTAGTTATAACATAATATTATTTAATAAATTAAAATTATAAATAGTAAATATACTACATTTTTATTTTAAATATAAATTGAAACTGGAAAAAAATTCAGTTAAAATAATTAATAAAAAATGATAAAAAAAATTTATTATTAGAATGAACTTCTAAACATTTAATAAAATTAAATAATGATAAATAAGTATACATTGTAAAAAATAATTAATTAAAATTATAATGTAATACTTTTGTAAATCATAAACAATATTATGAATAAATAATTATAACTAGGTAATTATAAGAACAATAATATATATATAAAATCATAATCATAATATAAATGTATTATTAATATAAATAAAATACAGTACAGTTTATTATAATTTATACAAAGTTAATAAATAAATATTTTATATAAATGAAACTGAAGTTTGTTGTATACGGTTATTTAATAAAATAAATAATGATACCGTTTTTTCATATATAGATATAAGTTGCTAATAATAACAAGTAAATTGTCTATCTGAGTTGTCAAGGAAGCCACGGTTTAACTTGGTGGGGCTTGAGTTAGATCCCTGCCATGAGCAATTACTCGAGTGGAATTACGACATAGCCCTTAAAAAATTACAGGATGTCAATTTTCAATCAAAATTGGTAGGAATGTTTGATTTTTAAAAATTTATGTAAATTTAATTACAAGTATTTTCCTTGTTTCTGATTAACAGCCATGCATGCAGCGGGGCTTTAATTGAACTTAAAGAACGCCAAAAAAAATGCTCATCTTCGTGGCTTTCGCATGCCAAATAATTTGTTTGATTGCTTGAATTCTGGAGCTAACAACCAACTTTATCAAAGAGTAGCAAATTAGTAAAAAGTAAATAATAGTTCACTCTCTAATCACAGTATCAGAAATAATGAATAAAATAGTAATGTCATCCTTTTAATCATTTATTTATTATTTTAGTACATAATTACTGCAGTGTGTGGTTTAGTTGAAAATATTCTCTTGGAGTTTATATTATAAAATTATTTGATTAAGAAACAAATTTATTTAGCATTTTAAAAAGTAATGAGTACGATTAAAGGTACTTTACTTAATTAGTTATCTTAAAGGGAGTAAGAGAATCCTTAAAATAAAATAAAAAATAAAATGTAGAAGGAGAAATTAAGAATAGTGAGTTAGGGAACAAAGAAAAACAAGAAAGATGGTGAGAGGAAAGGGAGGGAGTAGTGGCAGACCCAAATTATTGTGTTTTTCCGTAAATTTCTCATCATCTGTAACATATGCTAAGAATTAAGTGATTAATTATTATTGTATTTTTCCCAGAAGTTTCTCATCATCCGCTGTATATTTAAGCAACCTCAACCGTCTCAAACCACCATTTATCAGAAGCTTTAAAACCTACTGAAATTAGATAATAAAGAGATTGATCAAGTGTTTGTCGACCATTGATGGAGGAAATTAGAAAATTTCATTCACAACGATCACCTACATACGAAATTATAGAGGCTATTTCAACACTTCTGCGCAGGTTGATCGACGATGCTATTTCAAAGCCACATGTGAGTTGACCTTATCTACCTCCATCTATGTTGATGATAATTAAGTGATTTCATCACTTCACGATATCTGGATATATACCAACATTATACTCCCTCAATTCAAAAATGTAAGGGCATTTATATTCTTGAAAACTGTTAGTATAGTATTTTTGAATGCAGTGAGTATATTTTTAAGGATGGACTCTTATATTGGCATGGATGGATTTTTTTCACCATCTTCTTACAACAGATAAGACTCTATGGAGAAGCTAAATGCATGTATATTTGATTGTTATTATTCAGGGTCTAATCAAAAGGAATTTTATGGCTACGCGAAACAGCTTTATTGTGAGACCTAGAACGTCTTCATCTCAAGAGAATCTCAATGGTAATGAATATGGTCATATATATGCTCTCATTTACTAATTATAAATATTCCCTCTGTTATCCATAAGAGGGTCCAATCTGGAATACATTTTTATTTTATATATATGTATAGTTTAATAAAAAAAAATTTAAATATTTATATTATATATTAATTAATAGCACAACTTAGATATTGAAGTACCAAAGTTTGGTTCTACCAACACAAGTGGTTCATTCCATGGCTCTCAAGGGCGGTTCGGTTAAGATTAAGAGTTATTCAAAAAATCACTCCATTTTGATCTAAAAGAATGGGGTTGTTGTTTTTGCTTGATAATCAAAGTTCGATCTGTACAGATGTTGAAGCTAGTATACATTAATGTCACTATAAAATAACACAAAATATTCAACTTTAACATTACAATTTTATTGTAATGTTAAGAATGAATAGTCACTTATTATTTATATAAGTAATTAAACATGGACCAAGTGTTCTTTAATTTTGAATAAAGTTTTGCAAATTAAATTTGACATTTTTTGTGGAGCTAGCGAATGCTGTAATGGTCTACTTACTTTCTCAAGTTGTTCCTTCCTGGTGATATAAACTTCGGTAAGTTTCTTATTGTTAATGTTGTAAAGAAGAATCACACAATAATATAATTTGAAGAG
>JAUMHB010083068.1:0-11913 GCA_032359685.1 Pittosporum tobira
CCGTCCATTTGGTCAGAGGTCTACGATACTACGCTTAAAGGTAAAAGTCTAACTTGGTATTCTAAAATCTCTGAGTTAATACATGCTGCACATGAGCACATGGACACTTTTTGAATTAAATTATAGGAAACAGAGGAGAATTATGAAGAATTAGACTTGTTATGGATATTTTTACTTAAGTTGTGTGAAATTTTGCTTGTGTATGATGAAATATTGGTTTATTAAATTGCAGGATATTAATCTTAGATAATTTTCTTCACTAACTTTTTCAAATCATAATTTTTCAGTGGATTTCAATGATTAAAAATCAAGGGACCAAATTTCCTTAAAATTATTTTTCATGATTACTTTGTTTGAGGACAAGCAAGAGTTTAAGCTTGGGGGAATTTGATTAGTGCTTATGTTATATATGATTTTTCCTAATTATTCTTTTGATTTATTATAAAAATGCATGGATTAGGCTTATATATCCTTGTTTGGGCTAATAAATCATTAATCAAAGGGATTAGATTGTTTCTATTATCATCGGGCTTATGTAGCAGAGAATTAGGCCTAAAAAGGCCTATTTTGGACAAAAATCGAGTTTGACCTAATCCCGGATGAGCAAGGATTGCCAAGAATCAAAGTAAGAAGCAAAAAACAAACAACAAGAATACACCAATCAAATTATAGTATAAAAGATTACCGTTCCCACGGAGAATTGTTACAATTTATATACCAATATTTTTAACCTCTATTTTATCTAGCAAATAATAAAGTTTGAGTTTTTATTTAATTAAACTAATAAAAATAAATAATAAAGATAAGGATAATATGATATGATAAAGATATGCTAAGATTTCAACTTCACTTATTCAATTATAATATAAGGTTTACTAACTTTATTAGGAAATTGATATTAAATTGACACATCTATAATAGTGAAATTTTCCTGATTTAGATACTAGCTTATTCCTAGTGAAAGTACCCCTACTCCTATTATTAACCCATCATATTCCTATGTGAATTTAAATAATAAAGAGAGTATTAAGTTTTATGAAATTCCAAGTTTTATTAGCCATTTTAAAGCCAAATACTCCCGAAACCACACAGATCACCTTGAACTTTAAGATTCAATTGAGCTATTAACAAACTGTCATAATTGCGTCATTCAATTTATTAACCTAGATCATCTAAGTATTGATCAAGTATTTAGAAGCATTAAGAACATGTATCATAACTCAACAAACATGCAAAATTAATATGAACGCGTAATAAAAATTAAATGAACTTTCAATTAATCATGAATAAGATCCGTGTAGTCTTAGCATAAAGAAAATTGGAACATAATTAATGTACAAGATACAACAGAAAAGATAGAGAAACCCATAGAAAGTCGGCTAGAGGTCTTTGTGTGGTAGCCCTCTGGTCTCCTGTCTCCTTGAGCTTTAGATATCCTCTAGATCGTGTATTGTATGTATAAAGTAGCATATCAGATTTGAATTGTTTATTTGGGTCTTCTTAATTTGATTATGATTAGCTCTCCCGCTTGGATATATCTTGAAAAGTTTCTAGAAAAGCCCAAAACCGCCTTGGTCAAAGCCTTCCAAAAAAGTTAACAGAATTCGCGAAAAAGTTGTACGGCCAGCCTTACTCCCTGGCTCACACTCGTAAGCTCCCTTATGGGCTAGCTTATGGCCGTAAGCCAGGTCGTAATGCTCTTAGTTGTTTGCCTCGTGCTTCTGCTTCGATTCCAAGCAATCCTTGCTTGTCCAGGTTTAGGTCAAACACAATTTCTGTTCGAAATAAGCCTTTTTAGGCCCAATTCTTTGCATTATAAGCCTAATAACAATATAACATATCTAATCACTTGGATTGATGATTTGTTAACTCAAACAATGATATATAAGCCCAATCCATGCATTTTAATCATAAATCAAGAGAATAATCATAAGAAAAACATGTATATAATAAGCACTGATCAGTAAGCTAGGCTGTAAGGCTAGCTATATAATTTTTCGCGATTTCTATTGACTATTCGTGAATGCATTGACTAAGGCAATTTTGTGCTTTTCTAGAAGCTTTTGAAGATAAATCAAAGTGGGAGACCTAATTAGAATCAATTTGTGAGAAGTCCCAACGTCTTCACCTATATAAACCCCCTCCTAGATTCGAAAATCACTTAATATATACAATATACTATCATGAGAAGATCTAGAGCTTGAGGAGGCGGAGACTGGAGAGCTATTCCCGAAGACATCTTGCCAACTTCCTATGAGTTTTTCTATCTTTTCTATTTTATCTTGTAACTTAATTATGTTCTAATTTAGCTTATGCTACGACTAGACGGATCTTATTCATGATTAATTGAAAGTTTATTTAATCTTTATTACGCGTTCATATTGATTTCGCATGTTTATTGAGTTATGATTAATGTTCTTAATGCTTCTGAATACTTGATCAATATTTAGATGATCTAGGTTAATGAATTGAAGGACGTAACAATGAAGGTTTGTTAATGACTCGATTGAATCATAACTGTAGGTTAAACGTTTTTAGGAATAGTCCAAGGTGATCTGTGCGATTTCGGGAGTAAATGGCTTAAAAACGATTGATGAATCCGGGAATTATATAAAACTTAATGATCTCTTTATTATTTAAATTCACATAGGAATATGTTGGGTTAATAATCGGAGTAGGGGTACTTTCACTAGGAATAAACTAGTATGTAAATTAGGAAAATTTCACTATCATAAATATGTCAAATTAATATCAATTGCCTAATAAAGTTAGTAAACTCGAGATTATGATTGAATAAGTGAAGTCGAAATCTTAGTGTATCTCTATCATATTATATATATTTATTATTTATATTCTTATTAGTTAATTATTAGTTTAAATAAATAAAAATCAAAACTTTATTAATTTGATAGATAAAATAAGAATTAAAAATATTGGTACATAATTGAAAACAATTCTCCGTGGGATTGATAATTTTTTATACGATAATTTTATTGGTGTACACTTGCACTAAATCTTCCGATCACTTGCACATTAATAAGAGCCCTTCTTGTAGCGAGGAAAGGTCTTCCCAAAATAATTGGAACTTCAACATCTTCTTATATTTCGAGAACTACAAAATCAGCAGGGGAAACGAATTTGTCTACTTTCACAAATTCTTCTTCCATTATACTCCTCAGATATTTAATCGATTTATCTACCAATTGGAGTGATACAGTGGTGTCCTTAATTTCTCCTATCCCAATCTTTTCGAATACTAAATAAGGTAGTAGGTTGATACTTGCTCAAAGATCACATAGTGCCTTATTAAACTTGACTTTCCCAATTTGACAGGGAATGGTGAAACTCCCTAAATCCTTCAACTTCAATGGTAACTTATTCTGCAGAATTGCAGAACATTTATTGTTTAGCTTCACAATCGCAAACTTCTAATTTCTGTTTATTTTCCAAAATATATTGCAATAAGTTTCCATAACTCGTGCATTGTTTTAAGGCCTCTAATAATTGAATATTAGCATGCAACTTTTTAAAAAACAATAAACATTTCACAAACTGCTTATCTAGATTTCTATTTACAAGCCTTTCTTGATATGAAATGGGTGGAACATATGGCTTGACTTCATCTTTCGTTGGAGAAGAATCTGAAATTTTTGGTGTTTTACTTGTCTTAGCCTCTTTTTCTTTTTCTTCTCGGTTGCCAGTTACGGGTTTCTCAACTTCAGACACCTTCATTTCCTTTCCACTCCTCAATGTAATGGACTTTGCATTCTATGAGAATTGAGATTTTGTAAATCACAGTTATGTAAATGATATATGAATTTATGTGAGACAAGTTGTTTTCTTGAAAATTTGAATGTTTACAGTTCAGTTCACGCGATAAAAAAATTTTAATTTATGTAAATCCAGATTTGAATGTAAATTTTTTTTTGGTTCGTGAAATATTAAAACGGGCTTCGGGGAACCTTGAACCCTAATTGATTTTAATTTTAGTAAATTTAAGGTTTTAAATTTTTATTTAGAATTGTTAGCGATGATAGCCGAAGAAACAAATGCAAAAGGGTGCAGTTTTGACTGAAAACGGTGCAGTTTTGACCGAAAATAGACCAAAATAGAGAAAATTCGACCAAGTCCAATAAGGGGACTTGGCCGAAATCTTAAGGACTAAAAGACCCACATTTTTTGCCCTTGGGAGGGAAGATATTTTTGTCTTGGTCAAGGTTGACCATGAGTTGCAAGCTTGGGTGGAAGTGGACCATAAAAAGTTGACACCTAACCTAGCCATATGTCAAGCAAACCATGGAGAAGAAAAGTCCCACTTGACTACCACACACAAAGCCACTTTAAGTACTCCCAAGGGGGAGAAATTTGGCTGAGAGGCACAAGAATATCCACGCCAAAGTCTAGCAAAAAAGAAGAAAGATATAGAGAAGAAAGAGCAAACCAAGAAAGAGAAATGCATCCATAGCCAAACTAAGCCAAATTATACTCTTGTGACCTTAAACTAAACTTCTAACCCTCAAGATCATTACGTATACTTCTTAAGCTCACTAAGTAGAGGCTATTTGTGGCTTAGAACTGTACACTAAAAGGCTAAGCTAGGGGTGAAGGTGAAGATAGTGCAACGGATCTTGATCAAGCCACAAAAAGAAGGTAAAAATCTATTATTTACTACAATTTTGCTAGTAAAGTTAATTGATATGGTGGTGAATAGCATGGTTAAGAATGATATTTGGTTGATATATGAGTGATTGGTATGCATGAGTAGCTAAAAGGGGGTTATGTATGATTGATTCCCGAGTAGGCAAAAACGGCTAGAAACAAAATAGATCATTTAATAAGCTAAAAATGATCAGAAGAACCTTTATCCAGAAAATGTCATTTACTATTTTTGAAAATTGTTGGAAGTTAGCTGCATTAGTCCTTTGAGATTTTGATAAATCTGATTTTTGGACCAACTTTTGGAACTTATAAAATATTCTCAGGAAGTAAAAACTTAATGAAATTTTTATCTCTTAAACTTCAATAGGATATCTATTTTCCCCAACAACAATGGACTTATTCGGAGTTGACTACTAGTTTTAAAAATTCCCTGAAGTTTATTGTTCAAAGTCAAAATAGTAAAAAAACTCTACAGCAAACTCCTAACTTCAAAACACTATAACGTTTTCATACCAACTGGGAATTGAGTCATTCTTGTGGCCATACAAAAACCTAGGAATCTAGTTTCTATTGAGATAAATTTTTTTATTAGAGTATGAACACAACAGAAACTAAAAAGAGGATTTGAGTATAACAAGCGTATAAGGAAGGCAGGATACATAGTTTTGGTTAGTTTACTAACCTAAAGCCCATCTATGATGAATTTAGGGGCTAAGAGTGTTTCAAGCAGAAAGTAAGCGGAAAACGAAGGAGCCAAGTTAATGCGAGGCAAGTACAATTCTTTACTTTTTCTATGAATGTTTACACAAGCATGTTTCAAATGAATGTTTTTCATGAGTTTTAAAACAAAATTTTATACGTGCATGAAAATGATATAATGTCAAAATCTTAAATGTGGCATGTTTTATGTGAAAATTCAAACATAGCATGTTTTAAATAAATATTTTGAGCATAAAAATACATAGCCGAGTATGTCATTAGGCGACCCTGCAGATCGACCGAGATCCCAAGGTAAAATAAGGTCGGTGGATCCAATTGGGATCCTGCGTATAAAATGATATGAACCAGTTTAACCGAGATTCCATGAAGGAATCATATGCTGGCAAGGCAGACCATACTTGTCAGTGGCAATGTGCACATTCGCAAGAGGTATTTCCCGTTTGGTCTGGACTTTGTGTTAAGACTAAACGGGCAGCGAAGCGAAGTGGAGATGATGGAAGAGTCAAGCGACCATACAGTAAGTAGCACATACTCACTCAGCAAGAGTAAGTACGTACACGTTTAAATGTTTATTCATGCTCGTGAATATTTTTACTACTTGTCTATGAATGTTTCCGATGAAATGTTACAAGTCTTTGAATGTTTTTGAAATGCTTCATTATATTGAGTTGTACTTGCTGAGCATCTCATGCTCACCTTGTTATTTTATTGTAAAATTTTCAGCTAGGGGTGAAAAGAAGACCATAGACGAGAGCCTAGACGGAGCAGATGCCCCTTAGACAGACAGCGAGAAAGGTAGATTCTGGGGCTTTTTGCACTAACCAGTGAGGGTAGTTATGTGAATTATTTAAGTACTCGATGTTAGATTGTAATAATTAGTAACTTTATTTTCCGCTGTGAATGTATGTATGATTATATGGTAATAAGAGCAAGATGGGTATGCATGCTGTAGGTGGGATGGTTGGTTAACCCTGACCATCCAGAGGAGGACATTTTGACGTACGATTTTTGAATGTAGTTGAGGTATTGGGAAACTGGGGCGTCACAGTTGGTATCAGAGCTGTAGATGGTTCAAAAACCCCAAAAATAAGAATTAGACAAGTTAGTAAGGAAAGAAATAAAATGAGTAAGAGTTACGAATAAATTAACTAAACTAGGAGGTATGATAGATATATGACGCCAGACTTAAGCACGCACATATATATATATATATATTTATTATTTTAACTAACAAAATGATTTTGAAAACTTTTGTAGCGGGTGGCTAGACCAGGGCCACGAGTAGTGACTGATCGAGACTGTCTTGAGAGATTGTGCATGATACATGAGGAGAAGATATTGTAGGTGGAGGATGGCGATAGCTATGCCCCAAGTTAGGATGTGCCAGTACGAGGTGGAGTTATGGTGCCGAGATAGCCGAGGGATGGTGACTAGGGGGAGATTCAGAGCCGAGCTAGAGCGGAGCGAGTGAGGACTCCATCAGAGGATTCCTAAGATGATGAGCCAGTAGGACTGAGGGGCGTAGGTTCTCATTCACATAGGTTGATGGAGGAGCTTGAGCAGTGTAGGGGGTTGTTGAGGGATCAGGTTGATGAGCTGAGGGAGAGGGATGTTCATGCGGCGCGGAAGAGGTGGAGGTTAGAGAAGTGTGTGCGAGCAGTTTACGAGTGGGAGAGTCTGTCATGGAGTATAGCCAACGATTTTGGTAGTACGGTGTATATGATTGGGAGTGAGATGAGTCTTTTGTCCTGGGAGTTGGGCCCTAGGCCGGTGAGTGATCAGTTGAGAGGGATCATCCGACGGATGGAGGAGAAGTATCGAGCCGCTTGAGCGCAAGAGTAGGAGACTGAGAGGAGGATTAGGCTGGATGTTCTGTAGACTAGAGGGCCATTGGAAGTTTTGATTTTGTAAATAGTGGGATGTATGTAGTATGATGTTGATAGTAGTTTGTTTCTTTTGTGAGAAAACTTTGTAAAAACTTTTGAATAACCTTGTTATGTATATAAGCATGTTTATTATCATTTGCAATGTTCTATAATTATTACTTGTGGAGATTGAACCCTAAATTGTTTTTCAGTAAATCAAGATAATGATGCCACAAGGATCTACATCTCAAAACCAAATGGAGCAATCAACCTCAAATCCAAATATCAACCATGTACAATAATTCGTGGACTTGCTCCACGAAGCCATGCAGACCACTCCATGTGTTGAATGGGAGGAACTAGCGCCTTCCTCGATTACTGCCAGGATTATTTTTAGGGAGTTTAAAGCGTTGTCACCTCCAGCATTTGAAGGAAGTAGGGACCCAGTTGAAGCTTAGAATTGGGTCAAGGAAATGGAGAAGAGTTTTGATATTGTACAAGTACCTCGGGAACAACAAACCAA
Source organism: Pittosporum tobira (assembly GCA_032359685.1). NCBI lineage: Eukaryota > Viridiplantae > Streptophyta > Magnoliopsida > Apiales > Pittosporaceae > Pittosporum > Pittosporum tobira. Next base: position 7,768 of record JAUMHB010083068.1, read on the forward strand.
GTTTGTGGTTTAACTTCTAAGGGGGGAAGAAAATTTTTGGTGGGAATCAACAAAAGCAAGAGAACAAAGGGAAATAATCAGAAAAGAAGAAGATACATTGAGGGAATATCCAAATGCGAGATTGAGCCAGGAGGCCAAAATGTTGGCAAGGGCTAGAGCGAATGCATCAACGTCCTAAAGAAAGTTTTGGGAAATTTTCTTTGAAAAATATATACCCACGAGTATGTTAGACCGTATAGAGATGCAATTCTTAGAATTAAAGCAAGGCAATATGACAGTATCCCAGTATGTCGCTAAATTTATTGAACTGGAGAGATTTGTGCCCAACCAAGTGGATACGGAAAGGAGGCGGGCAAAAAGATTTGAACAAGGGCTAAAACCTTAGCTACGAAGCAAGGTAGCCATTCTGGAAGTTAATAATTTTGAGCAGTTAGTGGAAAAAGCAACTATTGCTGAGGAAACTAGTGATGTGGTGGTGCAATACAAGCGAAGTCAGAAGAAGGGGAAGTTCTAGAAGGGACAAAAGGGTGAAGGGACTTTAAGAGGCGAACGGTCAATGCCAACTGAAAGTCGAGGTAGTAATATTGCCCGCCGAAAGTGGATGAATGAAGACAGCGGTAGAGAAAGTTTTAACAAGAAAGGAAAGCTAGAAGAATGCCCAGAATACGGTAAATTTCATGGGGGAAGGCCATGTTAGAAAGGAATAACTGTTTGTTTCTAGTGTGGATAGCCAGGACACATGTCAAGTAAATGTACAAAACAGGAAACACGCAGGTGTTTTAATTGTGGAGAAGTGGGACATATCGCTCTAAGGTGTCTTAGGGGGAAGTAAACTACATCAACAGAGGTGAGTCAATCCAAAATTGGACCCGCACAGATAAGAGCCAGTGTAAGATCCTCACAACCGCAAGCCTGAACCTTTAACTTGTCCTTGAAGGAAGTGTAGGAGACTAAGGATGTTGTCACAGGTACTCTACTCGTGAACTCACTTCCCGCATATGTGTTATTTAACTCATGTGCAACTAAGTCGTTCATTTTTGAAAATTTTATGCATGAATTGAAATTAGAACTCGATAATTTGAGTGGTGCATTGAATGTTGAAGTAGCCAATCAATATACGTTTCCTATTAGTAAGGTATATAGGGCATGTTTGATTGAGATCGATGTACATATATTTCCCATTGATCTAATACCTTTTTCCCTTAGAGAGCTTGATATTATTCTGGGAATGGATTGACTAACCTGATAAAAAGCAAAGTTAGATTGCCGAAAGAGAAAAGTGACTGTAAGAACACCCCATGATGATAAAATTTCATTCATGGAGAGTAAAAGTACTAAAGTGCGAATTTTCTCTCGATGGTGCAAGTGAAGCGAATGATGAGGAAAGGCTATTCAGTTTTCTTGGCTCATGTGAGAGACACATGGAGTCAAGAACCTACCCTGGACAACATTCCAGTGGTAAAGGAATTTAAGGATGTATTTTCGGACGAATTACTAGGATTGCCGCCAGACAGGGAAATTGAGTTCTCTATTGACTTAGTACCCGTACTACACCCATATCGAAAGCTCCATATCGTATGGCACTGGTCGAGATGAAAGAGTTGATGACTCAAATACAGTAACTGTTGGACAAGGGATTCATCCAACTGAGTGTTTCACTGTGGGGAGCACCTGTGCTATTTGTTAGGAAAAAGGATGGATCAATGCGGCTGTGTATTGATTATCGGGAGTTGAATAAAGTAACTATTAAGAATAAGTATCCTCTCTCAAGAATTGATGATTTATTTGACCAATTGAAGGGAGTAGCCTATTTCTCTAAGATTGATTTGACAACAAGGTATCATCAGTTAAAGATTAAATCTAAAATATTCAAAAGACGACATTCTGAACAAGATATGGACATTACGAGTTTCTAGTGATGTCTTTTGGACTAACGAATGCATCAGCAGCTTTTATGGATTTGATGAACCAAACCTTTAAGTCGCACTTAGATAAATTTGTCATCGTATTCATAGATGACATCTTAATCTATTCTAAAACGAAGGAAGAACACGAAGAGCATCTTCGCTTAGTCTTGCAAATACTACGAGAAAATAAGCTATATGCGAAGTTCTCTAAGTGTGAATTTTGGCTGAAACGAGTACAATTATTGGGTCACATTGTGGATAAAGATGGTGTGTCAGTGGACCTTGCAAAAGTTGAAGCGGTAGTGAAATGGCCACAACCCCAAACACCCGCAGAAGTACGGAGTTTTCTAGGGTTAGCTGGCTATTACAAGAGATTTATTCAAGATTTCTCCAAGAAAGCCACACCCCTAACCAATTTGACACGGAAGATGATAAGATTTGAGTGGACTCCGAAGTGTGAGGAGAGCTTCCAAGAACTAAAGAAGAGACTAACTGCAGTCCTAGTACTGACATTACCTAATTCAACTAGAGGATTTGTAATTTATAGCGACGCTTGATTGAAGGGTTTGGGCTATGTGTTGATGCAAAACGGAAAGGTTATTGCATATGCATCCCGCCAACTAAAAGATTATGAAAAGCGATATTCAACTCACGATTTAGAATTGGCAGTAGTAGTTTTTGTTAGTGATATGCCCAATGATCCAATCATAAATATTGTGGATAAAGTTGTGTTGGAAAAACCAACTTTCACCTAACTTAAGAAATGATAATGTCTTGCTAGAGGCCACTTATAACTTGTGGGCCGAAAAGGAGTTTTGGGCCTTCTACTAATGTTAGGTGAACCTACAGGGTCGCACACTAAGCGAACTGGGCTTATAATATATTGGGTCGGACAGCTAGGGTTTCCTTATTCTCTTGTATCTCTGATTAAAAGGGGTTGATTATAAAAGGAGGTACATACACCTTTTTGTTCAACCCTAATCACCACGAGATTGATAGACTTAGAGAGAAGGAAACCAAAAAAGTGTACTAGCACGCATAAGGCTCGGCTCAATTTGTGTGTGTGGATGCCAGTAGATGCATAATGATTGACACGCTAATCCAGATGCATCTATTCTTTTTATCTCCATCAAAATTCATTCAGGTATAATCAATCTTCTATTTCGATTTCAATATACACATGGTTCCTGGGAATCGGATAAATTATTTTTTTTAAATTTCGCATCAATTTTTGATCCAAAACCTAACAGTGGTATCAGAGCTAGGCTTGCGATTTATTGAAATCGAAATATTATATATATATATATATATCATTTTTGATTATAGTTAGCGATCTGTGGTTTGATATGTGTATGAGATATGTGTATATGATCGCATGCCTTAATCTGTATTTATTTTCATAATTTCTTGTGAGCATGATTCACAATTAGGGTTTATATGATTAACATGTTATAACTCGCGAACATAGTTTGGGTTAATAGATGATTAATTTGGATGATAACATGTGGTGAATACAGATTCACTTAGGGTTTATATCAGTTAATTCGATTAACCTGGATATATGGTGAATTGGGGTTTCAGATTAATATGATTAATTTGAGGGCAGTTTTCCCGTCAAAAAGAATTATGAATTCAATTTTTGTTTCGAGGGTACTGTAGGGGCGCTGCCCCAATACCTTGGGAGCGGTGCTGCCCCTCGACCTCGCAAGGGGCTGCAGCCCCCTTAACCCCTGCATGGATTATGCACAATATTTCGAAAAATAGTTTTACTTGTTTCATATACTTTATCATGTTGATGATATATATTACTATGTGTTGTATGATTATGCATGGTGAATAGTATGACCCATAGTTACTTTTAGTTTTAAATATATACGGCCTGCGTGTCGTGGTATTTTTAATTAAATACGGCCTACGTGTCGTGAGTATTATTTAAATGCAGCCTGTGTGTCGTTTGTAATTTTATATTACGGCTTGCATGTCATTTATTTCATTTGTAATGTTAATTGAATAATCAAGTTCAATAAAGAATCAGGGTGATTGGAGAATCAAGTTGATTGGAGATACTGACAGCTGGATGGTGATCTACACACAACAAGTGCATTGCTTGAAGATTAGATCTTCATAGTTTAGGAGTCATACTATATCACATTTATTTATTTGTTTATTTATTTATGCTGATTTATTATTATGTTTTTATCACTAGCATAAATAATTAATAGTCCCTCATCAAAATTAA
>JAUMHB010083090.1:0-11912 GCA_032359685.1 Pittosporum tobira
ATTGGGCTTTTTAAGAAAATATTAATAAATCAAGAGAAAAAGATATTAAAATATTAAGTACAAAATAGCTCTTATCAAGTATAAAGAATAATATATACTTGTACAAAACTAATGTATATTTTCTTTATTTAGCCAACCAATGATCTTAAAACCAAAAAAGGAAAACCATCTTCACTTTGGAAAGTATATGCTTTATACTTTTTATAGTTATATAATAATTAAAGGTAATTTTTTTTAAGGATAAATTAAAGAGAAGTATATTGTTTTTGTTTAGAGTATAAAGAAAATTTTGTAGCTGTACAAAATAAATATACACTTTTTTTTTCTTTTGATTTAACTGGTGTTTGTTCAGCTTGAATCTGTTCGAAATATCTTTAATCCATCATGCATAACAGTTAAAACAAGCAGATTCAAGATCAATTATATATATATATATATACTTCTTTTCATTCTCATGAATCTCGCAGCAAGAGGGAGTGAGACTAATATAGTAAACAAATTGAATGGACTCCATAAATCAAAGAATCAACCACACGCTATTCTTCTCATAATACTCGGAGAATGAGATTAAGGAAGTAATCAAATCAGCTAGATATAGACCTATACATATCAGACCGTATTAAAACCCAAGATTTGGTCATAGCTTGAAACTGACAATCGGGATTTATCTTCGCTACGTCGTTCCACCAAGATCGAAGTCGAGGACCAGGCGGCGACAACGGTGGTTGGAGTGTCGACATAGAAGGCGAGGGTGGAGAAGAAGATGAGCCTAAAAAAGCTGGGGAAGCAGGTCAACGAGCGGCTTTAGGTGGCTCAGGAGTACGAGAACGGAAGAAGGTGGTGAATCTGTTTTTGCTGGCGAGCATGGAGGGGTGCTTGGGACAGGGATGATGGATAGTTAAGAGGTTTTGATTGGGTTAAATAAATTTATTAAATAAAACACTCACACACACACACACACACACACACACATATATATATATATATATATATATATATAGGTTTTTTATTGGATTAAATTAATTTCTTGAAAAAAAAAAAAGACTTGGGTTAGGTTATAATACCTGATAATGTTGGGTTGGGTTTAAAAGACTTTTCAAGTCACAAGTCACCATTAGATTAATGCCACATGAATTTTTTGTTAATAGTTAACGGAATTGTAAGATAGTTACAAAAAATTTAAACTCAAAAAATTGATGGTACAAAAAAATAATTCAATGATCAATTAGTATGTTAGCATATAATTCAATGACGTTATGAATACTTAACCTAAATAACTCCATCCAATTTTGATCAAATTCAAAAAAAAAAAAAAAAAAAATCTTTTTTTCCCTGATTAAATCAGACATATATTGAAAGAGGGAACATATAAAGAATTGCAAAGGGGTATATTCAATAAACAAGAGCTACTCTCTCTCTCTCTCTCTCTCTCCTCTCTCATATATATATATATATAATTATTTGATCACAATATAATTAACTATGATTAAAATTTTTAACTTTCTTATTTTCTTATCATCTATAATTTTCACCTCTAAGGGGCACACGAAATATTTTTACACACATGAGTGTGTGTGCAGCGTGAACTATTTATAGAGAAAGATATTAGAAAATAAATTTATATTGTGAAAAAGTTGACAAAAATGTTTATTAACCTATTATAAGCTAGGTCATTGCTCACTAGCCTAACACGAGGTAACCAAACAGTGAGGGAGCCAAAAATTAGAGAGATTCTGTCTAGAAAACGGGATGAAAGAATACGTACTTTTCATTATTTGATATCTCGAAAGCCCATTTGTGCCTATTATGATACCTCTCAGTACCCATTAGGGCAGGCCCACTAAAGTAAACTTTTAGGCTAAGGGGCATAATTGGAGTTCGACCCAAAATGGGCCAAGGTCCAAGATACTGCTCAGTCTTAACTGAAGCCCAAGCTCAATCAAGTAACTATCTTACGGACTTGGCAACCTACTTATGTTTGTCTTGAGGTGGTTAATAATATTAATTACATGTATTGTAATTTGCTACATTCTCGAATTAAAGTAAATCTACATATGCTCATATGTCTTAAAATCTTACATGGATTATATGACCCTAGTGAGCCACCGTCTCTCATTAATTACGTAGCTTGGACTTGAACCTCGGCATCCTATATAAATCATACTTCTATTCTGATGGAATTAAGCCATTCTCCAAACTCTAAACATCTCCGAATATTGATTTCATTTTTTTCACATGCATGCCATAAATTATTTTTACATGGAGGGTTCCCCCAGTCGTGGGTTTAATAGTCTATGTTCTCATGTTAGAGTTATGATAAGTCAAGTTTGGAAAAGTTTGAATATGAACAGTTTAAGAACCTAATAGTCTCAGTATTTTATAAAATTTATACATCTTAAACGGTATATTGTTAGTGGAGATAAAATAAATTATAGAGTCCAAAGTGCAAATATTTTTTTGAAAAAATGTCAGCGTTGACTTCAGGAAATATTTGTTCTCATACAATGCGTCGCATAGCCGACAAAGTATTGGTGGACCCCACAATAAAGTATTTGTGGACCCTATAACAAAAAATGTGTGGACCCCATAAGAAAATTTTCGAACAATTATTGAGTTGCCATAAGTCTCCAATAGTCAATATTTATTGACCGATCACTTTTTACTATTTTATTACCCCAACAATAATTAGAATAGTAATATGAGTAATATTTAAGATATATTTTTTTTGTTAATAAATAATTTGTTGTGATCAGTACCAATAGTATTAAATATTTTCTCAATGTTGAAATCAATTATTAAGTAAATAATTGAAGTGCCAGTAATATTTAGTGTATGTCACTGGATATATGAAGGTAAATGAGTTATAACATAACTGTCAGATAAGAAATGATTGAGAATTTATCTGTGCAGGGAATGTACATACACCCAAATGCGAAATTACAAAAAAGGTGAAGGAATCGTGGTTCGATCACATGTTATCTAATCCACTTTCCCTCTAAGGTATGCAATTCAACTCTTAAATTTTTTCCTTCAACAAATAAACCCTAGAAATTTGTCTAAACCTTATTTTCTAACTCTTGAATTTGCAAAAGAAAAGCTTGAGCTTAGTGTTTATTTTTATTTTGTAGGTTATCAATTTGGTTGTTGTCCACGGATTTTAGGCTAAATTTTTGGAATGAATCAACCGTTTGCACCGTTAACTGAAGCTTAAAAGTACGATATTTTTGGTCATTTGTTACACTTTCTCAATTTTTGTTTAGAATTTGATTATTTTGTAACATTTTGAATTTTGGAATACTGAAAAACTTCATTTTAGAATTTTTAGTTTTGTGTTATAACTTTTCAGTTATGGACGTGGGTGAAACTGTGGAGTTGCTACTACAAAGAGGAGATCAAGCTGATCTCCAATATCGATGGGAACATGGTATAATCTTTTCTTCTTTTGTTTGGTCTTTGGATTGTTTTATTAGCTTAAAATTACCTTTACTAAATGCATAATATAATCAGCACTTTTTTTTTTTTTTTCCTTTAGTATTGTTATTCATGAAAGTTTTATGTATAAATGGTAGCATTATAATCTCATATTTATGATCCATGTAAGCTTCATGTATAATGGTAGCATTATAATCTCATATAGGTTCCTGTTGTCTAAATCATATATATAACAGTCTTTTGTCAATGGGCATATAATTAAGATTGTTATACTGCTTTGTGTATATCTGTATCAAAGCATAATTATTGCATTTTAGGTTAAATTCTCTTCTTCTCACACTATTCCCGTTCATCTAATCTTTCTATTTCTTCTGCTATCTAGGGATCTTAGTGGAGAATTAAATCTTAATCGAAGAATAATTAGTGAGAATTTCCAAAAAGGTATACCATATGTGAAGCAACCACAATTCTTTCACCTATTTTTTATGGTTGCATTAATTTCCTTACAAGTGCATTGGTCTTTGGCTTCTATGATTGTTGTGGCTGAATCACAATGTGGCCTTGAGTCGTTACTTTGCAGTGCAAAGTTACAAGGGCATGAAATCAGTTTTATTGTGGTTGCTGCTATTTTTTGGTATTCCAGTTGGGTTTTCTTATGGAAGTTTTAATCTTAAAAGAATTTTTCTAATTGAGTTGAAAAGATATAATATATTAAGTTTGGCTTTAAATTTAGTTGTATGGCCTATTCTTTTTTATGTTAGAAATAGTTGCAGTCTTTTCTAAATTAATTTAGAGATTTTCGTAATTTGTTTTCTCAGCAAAGGTAACACCTGCAGACTAGAATTGATTTCATATTTATAATGGATTTTATGTTTGTTTCTAAATTACAAGTTGAGGTACATAATCCCTTGGCAGCACCTATACCTCCATCATCCTCTGTTCATTTTGGTGTTAATGAGTTCTTCCATCAGGTAAGTAACGTTTCCCTCAATTTTTTTAAAGTATTGTATTATGAGTATAGTAGTTAGTTAGAGTTTTCAATTATATAAATATATATTGGTATCTTTCCAATTATCTTTTGTTGTTCTATTTGTATATTAGATTGGAGATCAATATTAAAGTGATGAAAATGAGAAACTATCAAGCATAAAAGATTCTTTTACCAGTATTAAAAATTATTTTAGATGTAGTTATTGAATAGTGGTGCTTATGAAATTTAAAGGATGTGAAGTTTAGTTGAGAAATGACTCTTTATATTTATAAGTACACATGTAAGTGATTTTAGGTGGTTCCTTAGCAGCGGAAGATGAATACTTTTTTCACGATACCTTTTTATGAAAAACTAGCTTATTCGAAATTTGATGTGAGACACACTATTGTTCCTTGATGCTACTGATATTAATACGAACGGTTTTTTTTGTTTCTCTCAAGTTTCATATTATTTGTTTATAAATGTAGTCACAATTTTTTATTTAAAGGTTATGTTGTAACTGAGCTGAATATTTAGATATTGTGTCACCTTTATTTTTAAATAGTATAACAAATAATTAGTGTTGAATGTGTAAACCAAAATTGGTGATAACGAAGATTCCTTTTCTAAGCTTTATATCTATGATCCAAAGTTCATACTAAATTATATGCTGCATATTCTTAACATTGATGTCAATATCACAAAATTCATTATAAACACAACTACTTGAGATATTATAAATTACAATTAGCATACTAAAAAAAGAAGAAAGTCATTTTAATGTCTCACTTTAATATAAACAATAAAGATTTAGATCACAAAACTTGTAGCCTGTGATTGGCACGGGTTAATAGCCTAGTTATTTTTCAAAAAACATGATATGAAGTTTTGGTGTTTTATTATTATTTTTCGAAAAACATGAGATGAAGTTTTGGTATTTTTTTATTATTTTTTAAAAAGCATGAGATGAAGTTTGGTTTTATTATTATTATTCAAAAAGTTTGATATGAAGTTTTGGTGTTTTATTATTATTTTTCAAAAAGTATGAAATGAAGTTTTGGTGATATTATTAATTTTCAAAGAGGTATTTTAGAATTGTCGGATGAATAAATTATTTGGGAAAACTTCTTGGGAAAGGTTGACAAAATTTTTAGTATAAATAGATGGCTTGAGATGAACGATTTTCACACCTTGCTTCATTCTTTTCATATTATATTGAATGCTTCTTGATATTACAAAATTCTTATGAGTATTTCTATAGTGTTACTAAAAATTTTTTTGTAAAAGAATACAAGTGTTAGGTGCAAGAAATTTTCAGGTAACACTTATCTTTATTTAGAGTCTTCAATTAAATAATTTTAAATCATATTATACAGTACGTACAAAACTTGTAAAGTACATTTATTATACCAAATTTTTTTTAAAAAAAGTATTTTTTACAAGATTTATGTAAAATTTTATTTTTACTCTTCTTCAAATATTTGCAAGTTATTACAAAACTTTTAAACAAAGTTATTTTAATATGACTCTTAAATCATACAAAATTATTTTATATTATAAATTGGTGTTTGGCAAACTTGTGAAGCCATGGTCAAAATATATACTCAAATATATTTTTATCATTTATTATATTATAATATACAAAATATTTATAGGTCAACTACTCCTAAGAAGATATAAATTTACGAAATATGTGTTAAGGTAAAGAGTACCATCATTTTGCTTCCACTGTAAGGAATATCATTTGACCTTTACGTTTTGCTATCATTTCCTCTGAAATAGATTATTTTGACCAGAAATACTTTATTCAGTTTTGAAACTCTTGAGATTGTATACTATAATTGTCCTTGAACATATGTTGACAATTTGAACATGTGTTTACATTTTGATTGTTGAACAATTGTTACTACTTTTTAAGAAACAATAATTCTTAAATTCTTTGATGCTTATCTTTTTGATATTTGGCTACTTTCGTTATAGACGTTGAAAGTCGCATCTTAAATATTTAAGTGATCATCAGGTTTCGGATTCGAATATTGAATGTGGGTGCCTTAGCTTGAGTGGCAAAGACGTATAAATATGATATTATTGGCCTATGTGGTAGAATTATTAAATTGTGATTGTCATGGCCGAGGGCAAAGACATATGATATTGGTGGCGTTTACCTTTGTGGTAAAGTCATATATACTGACAAGTTCAGTAAAAATATTCTGATGATGGTTTAAAGACTATAAAATTTAGACATTCATAATTGTTTATTTTTGTGTTTACATTTCCCTTGTAGTTCGTTTATAGTATTTCATATGTCTATATTCTCATTCACACTTAATTTGTTGACTTATTAGGCTAATGATATTTTTCTTTGTTTTAGGTGTCCTTAGTCATGGTATTTCTTACTAAACTATTTGAGCTCACTCATTTGTTTCATATTCCTTTCAGGTGCAGATAACTAATAGCGAAGTTATTGGGGGGAATCAATTAGAAGTTCATATAGTACAGTTGCTTAATTGTTTTCGTTGCGTACCATCCTAGAAAACAATAATTTGTGAATAATATTTTGTATAATATTTATAGTATGATATGACGTATTTTATTATAACCTTATGTACTTTACAATAAAGTCGTGTGTGTATTTTTGCAAGTTATTCTATTGTGAATAAATTGATAACTCAAGTCAAGTTGTAGATATCCAGATTTAAGGGTGTCACAAATAGAGACCAATAGGTTAAATCCTAAAGCCCACTATTAACCCTCTTTGGTGTGAAGGGTAGAGCCCTCGCAGTGTAGACCTGTTTTGTTGAGGAAATTGATTGTATATATATAGCCAACATTGACTAAATAATCAAAATGATCCTAACCATCAATTTTTCATCCAATAGTGCAAAGTTTACTTGTTTACTAGTCTACACTCCAAAAATTATTCAACAATGCTCCACAAATTCCTTAGCATACGTGAAATAACAACTAATCCCCCCCCCCCCCCTGTTATTTTGTCATTTTCTGGACGATCTATAACTTATGGAGCATATAGTGGCAATTGAACCCTCCAACTATTTTGTCATATTCCGGACGCTATATAATTTTTGGAGCATACAATGGCAGGTAATGGTAATTATTTTTCAACTCTCTGTATGAACTCATTCTCAAAGTTTCTTCTCATTCTCAAAGTTTCTTCCAACTTCTATCCATTTCTTATGATCTAAATTTCATAATTTACTAATGTAGCTAAAAATTAAATTAAATTAAGAAATAGTATTATTACAATTAGTATTCATCATCATACATTTTAGAAATTAAGATTTTAATTAATTTCAATTACTAGTAAATTAATAAAATTACAAATTCATGATAATAGATTCATTTTTATCGAATACAATTTAAAAGTTTAAGGAAACAAAATTGTTGCAGTATTTAGTTCAGAGGCTATATATTTTCATGAAAATACACCGCAAGATCTTTGTTTCAGAGTAATTATGTAGGGTGCTTTACAACTACGTAGTTGGATTTCCACTAAAATTTTCTTCAGTCAACAATTAATTAGTTAGGAACTAGTCAATGAGATTATAATTCAATGGTTAAGAGTGTGTATTTATAGATACCCAAATAATAGTAATTCTACTAGGAATTACTAATCATAATTAGAAAAGAAATAGTAAACCAATTATTCCAATCCTAATAATCATATTCTAAATCAACTATTAATATAATAATACATTTAAATTAAACTATTAGACTAACCTACTTAATAAATAAAAATACATAAAATAAACTAATTTTCCATGAATACTAAAAGACAAAGCAATTTGAATCTTCATAGTTTTTTTCCACTGCATCAATAATTGACGCAGTGGAAATAGATGACTAGTTAAACTTACTAGTTAAAAGCAATTGAGTTGAACCTCAAAACTCTAAGGATTGATAAGCTCTTATAACAATAAGGAATAACCGAATTCTCAAAGAGAAAACTAATAAATTGAAATAATAATTATCTAAATTACATCTTATTACATCGTGAGAGTGGGTATTTATAAATACCCAAATAAAAACCAATATTAATAAAAGTAAAAAAAAAAAAAAAAACTTTCCAATTCTACCTAGTAATAGTAAATTGTAAATTTAATCCTAATTGAAATTAAATTCTAAATCAACTCTAATAATCCTATTCTAAATCAACTACTAATAAAATAATATATTTAAATTAAACTACTAGACTAACCTGCTTAATAAATAAAAATACATAAAATAAACTAATTTTTCATGAATACTAAAATATAAAACAATTTGAATCTTTATAGATTTTTTCCACTGCATCAGTATTGTACTATCCATATTTTGATTCTACTGCATTTCTTCTGTCTCTAACTCATAGTTTCCCAGTTTAAATTTTCATATAAATTATTGTTTTCTTATTTAATCATCTTTGGATGATTTTATGTTTGCCATAGCTTCACAGAAAAATTCAGTTAAGCGGAATATTTTTCACATTTTTGTAAAGAAAAAATGTAAATAGAATTCATCTGTAAACATAATTTATCTTTCCCGTTTTGAGCTCCATCAGTTTTAAGCGAATTATTCTCGACTATGGCAACTGAATTATAAAGTTCTTTAGTTTTAAAAGCCGAAATAAAATACTCATTAAAACTTGAAATAAACCTCATATGTCAAGTCCCGAAGAAACCAAGAAGTTCACAATGGAAATATAGGACATGAATAAGCATTCACATGAATAACTGAATTATAGAGTTTAAGTATCATTGATTTTTGGTATACTAATTAAACATTACTTTAGCAAAACATAATAATTACCTCCCAAAGAGAATATCTAAGGAAAAATGTTTGAAGTCCTTTAAAAAACATGACAAATCCTTTAAAAGAACCCATAGTGCTTGTTGGAATTTGGCCCAAAAAGGATTAAAGTTAGGACTTCATCATCCCTAACTAGGATTAAGGCACAAACTGTCCAACTAAACACATTGACCGAACGGGCATAGTGACCGAGTAGCGGACACCATTTTGATAATTACCTAACCGTTCAGTTGAAATGTCCTCGCTCGAAGCAACCAAACGTAACCTTAAGGTAGTTGCATTAAATACATAAATTTTAAATTAACTATATATTCAGATTAAGGTAAATCTACATAAGTGTTTTGGTCTAGTTTGATCCTACACGGACTCTATTGGACTAATAAAACTCTTATATGTGCTCAACTAGGTTCAGACAGTCTAATATGGACTCCAAAACACTACATAGAGCACCACCTCCTATGAAATACATAGCTTTATGACCAAACTAAGAATTTTTTTATAAACCCTCCTCCGCAGGTCTGTAAGCGTCATATATTCATTCATAGACTTTACATAAAACTATTTGTTTGTGTTTTATGTTCTTGGTACTGACTTAAACATCGAAGAGGAGAATGAGACTATAACCTCTCATATTTCTCATATTTCAAGTATAGCTGACAATAACTTTAGTTCTATATTAGGAAATAAGGTGAATAGGGTATTGACGATAAAGAAAATCAACAATGCTCAAAGAAAATACAAAACCTCGTGTACAAGGCCCCAAAAAAAAAAAAAACTTTCCAAAAGCATGCATCCTCTATATAAATATTTCAAATATAGTTTTAAAGAGCCAAACTAGATACAATTTGGTATATCTAATAAGATCGATATTTGTAACAAAATAATGTTGTTTAGTTACTTTTTTTTTAAACAAATAAGCCTCTACAACATAAACTACTAGTAATATGGAAAAAAATAAAACTACTTAATTGCTCACCCAATTTGTATACCCATTGCATAGAAACGACCATAGATGATGTCGTTTAATTCTCTTTCAATGTTAATACTTCTTTCTACCCTCATTTCCCAAATTATGATACCCTCATCTTCCGCCAATATTTTTACTGCAAATATTCTCCTCATCTCCGAGTCTCAATCATTTTTCTCATGAATAGAAATTTTGAACATGAAATGTTGCATTACTCAAAAATCTCTAAAGTCATCTCTCTTCTCTCAGAGAGGTAACAACTAACAAGACATATTCAAAAAGTCCCTTATGGTGCTTTGTTCCATCTTAGTTATTTAGAAAGAAAGAAAAATACACCTTTTGCTCTAACATTTTGAGCATAATTATTGCGCACACAAAAAAAAGAAAAAAAAATTACCATTAATATAGGATGTGAAGATCTCACCATGTGAAGTGGCATGAAATGAAGCACTTAAATCAATGAGCCAATCATTAACATGACATTTAGGTTTGTCCTCATAAACAATGGCTACATCAACGTCAGACAAATAAAAAATTGAATCCTTAGTGTCATCCTTATCCTTATGTTTTTCATTAGACCGTTCATTCAACCATAAACTATATTTTTTTTCTTTTATGACCTGCTCGCTTGTAATGATAACATATTATATCATCCCTTAACCTGGACCTTCCTCTGGATCTTTGACCACCAGAAAAGCTTCTATCTTTGTCTCTCCCCCTGTTATATATAACAAGAGCTTGAGACTCCGGATCATCTATGCCCTACCCCTTTCTCCTTGTCTCCTCATTCTACAAGTTGTCCTTAACATTCTGATATGTTATCTTTCCATATGGAACTGAATTACTTAATGACACGAATATTGTCTCCCAATTGTTAGGCAAGAAGCTGAGAAATAACAACGCCTGAATCTTATCATCAAGATCCAAATTCATTGTAGACAATTGGTTCACCAATCCCGGAAACTCACTCATACGCTCATAAATGATGTTTCCATCTTTTTACTTCAAGTTCACCATCTTCCGACTCAGAAAAGCCTTAGTTTGTGCATTCTTCTTCTCTTACATTGTTGTTAATTTTTCCAAAGATTATAGGCATTTGTTTCCTGAGAAAAGTGGTAAAAAAATATGGTGATCAATCCATGATTGATCTAACCAATTGTCTTCTTGTTCATCTTATTCCAAATAGCATTAGTTTTATCATCAGACTTCTTTCCTTCATTCTCCAACGGATCATACAAATCCTTACAATAAAGGAAATCCTCCATCCTAGGCTTCCAAATTGCAAAATTTGAATATGTCAACTTAATCACACTATCAAAGATAAATTAAATATAAAACTCAGATAATATTGTCTCAAACAAAAAATGATTCACCAAGCAATAAGTTAACCGCAGAAAGAACAATATGCAATTAACCTAAGCAAAATAAGGCATCATAATATTTAACGTGGTAACCCTAAAAGGTAAAAACCAAGGGCCAAACTCCGAATATTTTATTATTCTAATAATAATAAAGCTTACAATAATTCTGACAAATTTTATACTATAAAATTTGAGGCTCACAGTAATTGTGACGCCCCCAAATTTCCACCTCCAAAACTCGTGGGAATCTGGTCGTCATATAACAACTCAAGATATTGAGTAGCCAACATTTAGGTAACTCACCCTGTTATATCTTACAAGGATCGATCTCACAACGAATTACACAGCGAAAACGAATTTATATTAATAATAATAT
>JAUMHB010083112.1:0-10592 GCA_032359685.1 Pittosporum tobira
ATCCGTTTTAAAAGAAATTTCAGGCCTATTAACATAAAAGTAATTGTGTGCGACCTCTATCTTTTAAGAAGTCTGGCTGCTTGTCTATCCAAGATTTTACCATGGAATTTGATACCGCTTGTTGTTTTTCTGATGTCCATCGGAGATTTTATAAAAAAAATATTAAATCATTAATCCGTCATATACAAATCTAGTTAAAACATCATAAATCATATATATATTTATAATAATAAGTAAATGATTTATAAAATTTTTGATATTTTTAAAATTACACGACGCAAAATACATGTATTTTCTTGGACAAATCCAAAACATCCAACCCTCCCACACGAATTTTAGCAAGCAAGTTGGCGGAACCTGTGGGTCTAAGCCGTTCTGTTAGAATGTGGTGGACGTAAACTACACACTATATTTTAATAAATAAGTAAATAAACAAATTTTTCCACAATAAACTAATAAAGTACGCACTTTTGAACTACAACATTTACTTTCCGTCAAGTACACCACTCTCCTCCCCGTCTTGTTGTCCCTTCTTCTTTATTGAAACCAACTCCCTCTAAGATTAACCAATCCACCGTAGCCCAAAATCGACCAACCTCCTAATCCACAACATGTACCCATCCTCCTCCTCTTCATCCTCCCACTCCTCACTGGGCCCCAGTGGCGGCAGCCCCCTGTTCCGGTACGGCTCAGCTCCGGGCTCACTCTTCACCGCGGCCGTCGACTCCGTCATCGGACAACACCACCGCAGCGAAGAACTCTCACCCCTCGGCCCTTCTCCCCCTCCTCGTTACTTCTCCTCCGAAACGTCGTCGGAGTCGAACAATAAGACGGCCACCGGCGATCCTAATAAGGAGATTTTACAGAGATCTTATGGCTTAAATGATGGAGTAATTGGTAATAGAAATGGGACATCTCTTTCGTCGTCGTCTCCTTCTCCTCTGGTTCGCCATAGTAGCTCCCCGGCCGGGTTCCTTAACCGTTTGGCTTCCTCTGCTTCAGCTGCAAACGGTATGGTTTTCTCTGATTTTTTTCGTTTCTTTTATTTTCCTGTTTTTGTTTTTACTCTGAAATAAATGACAGTATTTTTTTTTTTTTGGTCAAACTTGGGTACCAATTTCTTCATTTACATTTTTTTGACTTTTTTTTTTTTTTTTTGTAAAAATTTAAATTAAATAGTTTTATTTAATAAATAATTATTAAAAGTTTTTCCTTATGTTTATCTTAAGATGAGTACAACCTAAGAAACAATGGAATATATCTATTTCTTGTGAATTTATTAGACTACAAAATTTATTTTAGAGATTTGCCACAAGAAAAACTTCATTTTAGTGTTCTCTGCCCAAGTCCTACCATACTAAGTATGTGTGAGAAGTGGTTAAAAAAACAGCGACCCTTACTTTGTGGGAGGAAAAGGTTACTCCCTGCTTGCATAAAGATAGTAAAATTAGACTTAGAGGTGTTTGACTTTGGTAGGTGATATTTGATTTAAGTAAAGATAAATTTTGTTTAAATAAAAAAATTAAAAAAAATTAAATAATTTATCTGATAATAATTTTAAATTCTTATTAAAATTAAAATTATAAAATATATTTTTAAAATTTATTATATTTTATTTATCAAATATAATTCCTTATTCCATTTGAGTTCCTACCAAACAAGCACAAAGAGCTTCGAGCAGCTCCAGGTTTGAATGGTTAATGATGCCGGATTAGATACATGCATCCACTATGATCCACTTGGTATTTGTTTAATATTTACTACTTTTGGAAAGTGGCCAAGTGTGTTGGAGGTGTTATACGGTGCTACAGTTGAAGCGCCCACAGTTTATTATTCCCAAACCACCTTCATTAGTAAACAATAGTAGTTGTCAGAATATATTTTATTTTATTTGGATAGTTTGAACGAACCCTTATTGGACTATACCTTTATTGACTTTTTAATTTATTTAAATAAAAAATAATTTAAAATTTTGAATTAAAAATTATCAACTTTTTCTAACAAGTTGTATTATTTAAAATTTAATTATTAAAGAAAACGATAACTAATATTGTGTCTTATTATGCAAATTCTTACCCTCCAAATTTTTTCTTGATTGTTTCATTTGAGTAAGCATATCACATTTTAAGGAAATTTTGTCACATGGCCTACACAATTGAGATTTTATTTAGAATAAGTCTATATTTTTGAGTGTTTAGAAATTATGCAATTTAAATACAGTAAAAAATAATATTTATGTTTTTTGATTAAATATAAATTATAAAAATTTAAAATAAAAATTTAAACCACAAATCACAATTTAATAACTTCTACCCAACAAGTCTTATGATCTTATATTAGTATAATCAATAAAAATATATAATGCAAGCTGTCTAGATTCTCTGTATTAGATGCATTCACCTGACCACACCAATAAATCCAACAAACAAGTGGAGTTGTGGATGTCACGTGCTGTTCCCATTCTATAATTCTTATAAATAAATTATACTTATAAATGAAATAAATTGTGTTTAAAATAAGTTGCATGTAAATGTCGCGTTTAGAGTTCTAAACCGGCAAGAAATGAACAATAAATGCTTAGTCCCATTTTTTCTTTTTTCTAAAAAACAGTAAATTTATATTATTCTCATTTGCTCGTGAATGTTTCAGGCTGGCTCTATTTTCAATTTGATTTTTCAATTGTAATCTAAATTTTAAATATAACTGAAAAAACTGTTCTTTATGTAATGCATTACTACTGATGATATGTTTGTTTCAATAATAATGAAACCTACTCTATATCATTATGTGATTAGTTTTAATGCTACACATGATTGATATTTTTTGGTAAAAATAAATAAAAGAATTCGTTAAATTGAGAAACAAACGCAGGTGGGCTTGTCGAATACTCCTTTCGCCTCAGTGGTCTCACATTATTTGCAAGAATTCCTTTTTAGCATACTGATTGTTGTCTGGGATGAAAGTTGAAACATGTTATTTGCAACATATATATATATATATATATTTGACATTATTTGCAAAACCAATAATCTCTTGAAATATTCTAGTCTCATTTTCGATACTAGTTGATATCCTAGATGATGAAAGTTTGAAAACCTGCTAATAGTTAAAATGTCAAATTATCATTTTCTTGATCTTTAGATTCATAGCAATATTTATTGTGTTTTGATTAGTATCTGTGGACTTAATCTGAAGAACTAAAATTCAGGTTTCTCAGTCACAAGAGGCATAGGAAGCTATAATTCAAAAGGAGGATCTGATACTGTGAGTGGAATACAACGGCTGAACTCTCAACTCAGCTTCACAAGGCAAGATTCTCTTTCTCAGATAACTGAAGAAAGTGAGGACGGAGATGATGACATCCATGCGGAAAATAAGAGGAAATCTGCTCATTCTTATGCTACGGCTAACTTTGGGATGGGATCATGGGACAATTCCAGTACAATCATGTTTTCAGCTCCACCTGGAAAACGAGCCAAGAGCGACATTAGTGGTCTCAACATAATGGAAGCTCAGGTATTAATATAATTTTTTCCGAAGCATTTGGAAAATAAATGGTTATTTCTTTTATATTTTTAATTTCTAGAAAATAAATTTATGAAAACAAGTTTAGAAAGAGCTATGTTGAAGTAGCGAGAGAGTCCCATAATTTGTACATAGTTTCAAATATTCCATCCCTAGCACATGCACGGAAGAAGTAGGTTAGCTTCTTATCATAATAAAACCTGACCTTAATTATTTTTAAATTGGAGATGGGAAATATGTAAATAGAAAAATATAAAAAGAAACTGTAGAAACTTAATCCTTCATCTTCTATCGTAAACATCTTTAATTTAAAAGTGAGTTTTGAAGATAATGATATTGTAAGACTACTAGAAAATTTCTTAAGGGGATCTATTTTGCATTCCCGCACTTAGCAACAGGGACATATATGACGTACACTTTACAGAAAATGTAGAACGAGTAGCTTTGATGCTCATGTCTGTTAGACATGCCTTTCTGTTATTGATTTACATGGATTGTGTTCTTAAAAAGTGTTATCAAATGGTCAAATTATAATGAGTACCTTTATTTCAAATTATAAAAATGTTCCACTTAAATTGCAAAGATTGAAAAGATGATGGACACAACAGAAATGGGAATGTTTAAGCATGTGGGGACAATACTGCAAATTGCCCTAGTACGATATACTTCTTATGTCCTCCAATGAATGTCATCACTACAACTTATATGTAAATTAAGAAAGTCAGTTCTTAAAAATTACTAAATACTAATTTATTATACAAATTTCAAATATAACTTATAGATGTTGTCTATGTTATTCAGATATAGTCATTTTGTTCTATTATCAACTTGACTAAAAGGAAAAAAAATAAAAAAATAAAAAAGGAGAGAAAAAACATGCAAGGGAAACAGTAATTGTTACATCCATCCGAGGACTGAGGGAGCAGTGAATGCAAACTGCAGCAAGTTTTGAAAACATTGAAAGCACTTTGAAGAGATCAACTTATTTCTGTTATATTTCCCTTGAATTTAATTACTTACTATTTCATATCTAAATCCGCTTCAGTTTCAGTTTGACCTGGCCTCAGTGGAGCATATGATAGATATTCCTCAAGACTCTGTCACTTGTAAAGCTCGAGCTAAGCGTGGTTGTGCTACTCACCCACGGAGCATTGCTGAAAGGGTGCGTATTAAATTGAGTTCAAATTTATTTCAAGCATATTTTCACATTTTGATATAATTGAACTGCAACATTTGTTATTTTTATTATTTATTCATCTTTATGAATGGAGCTGATAGATCATAATCGACATGAGAACATTGAATTTATCTTATACTCCCTTCGGCCACAATTTCTGCAAGACATTTTTGTCACGGATTTTTAGGAATATGTAAAGTACATTAAAATATTATGTTCTTAAATTTTTTGTGATATAATTAAAAATATAACATGTGTATATATATATATATATATAATAGTTAAATAAGAATATAATAATCAAATATATTGTTGATGCATTGAAAAATCCAGTGTTGTAAAACTCAGTGGGCGGACCAACTCGGCGGAGGGAGGGCCTAATGCTTAGGGCGAATACTCGGGGAGTACTCATTTTTCTAGGCATTTTTCAACTAGGTCTATATATTTATTTTTTATATATTTATTTTGTGTATAAAAATTGTAATTTAGTATTCGTATTTTTATATGATATTATTATACACAAGACACAAGGTATGCAAGTGAAAATAATAAAACAAAAAAATTAACATGTTCAGGAAGATATTACTATAGCATGTAGAACAAATAGAAGAATGGAGAATCATATAACTAAAACTAAAGGAGTGATTGCCCATTGGTGGCACTTTGAAGTTTTTAGTTATCGTCGTCGATTG
The DNA here is from genome assembly GCA_032359685.1 of Pittosporum tobira. NCBI lineage: Eukaryota > Viridiplantae > Streptophyta > Magnoliopsida > Apiales > Pittosporaceae > Pittosporum > Pittosporum tobira. Next base: position 5,395 of record JAUMHB010083112.1, read on the forward strand.
TTAATTTAGGAGATGAACTGATTTGAGAAGAGATGATTAATTATGGATTTTAGTCATGACAAAATATCAAAGAAATAACTTAGGGAATAAAAGTGGGTAGGTCAACAAAAAAAAAAAAAAAAAAGTTAGACTGCATTGCAAGTGTGACCGGCCTAAATCCGCCTTACCCGCCTAATCGGCCGCCCAAACCGCCTGGGCGGCTGCCTAGACTGCCTAATTGTCCAACTCGAGTTTTGTTCCGATTTTGAACTTCTCGCCTTGTTTTGGCTCCGAAGATGCTTAGGCGACCGCCTAAGTCGAGTTTTAGAACACTGGAAAAATCCGTTCCCCACATGAAAAAATGTGTTGCAAATTTGTGGGATAGGGGGAGTATATGACTTTCCAAGAGTTGTGAATTCTATGCGCTCAGTGCCCTTTATTTTTGGTAAATTTCACAAGACCACATGAGTTTTATCCGTTTTTGCACTTAACCACCTGTGATTCTAAAACCTACACTTAACCACCTAAAATGATGAGGCTAAGTGCAACAGCTAGTTTTTGCTTCCTTACCAACTATGTGTGGTCTCCATTCTCAAAGGAGCGTGGGCCAGTTCAAAATCACTCTTTTTGACCTCCAGATGCCTGGAATGCCCATCCTTCATCTCCCTTGACTCCTCCATCCTTCCTGACTGCTTATTAGATCCAAATGATATCTACTTTCTCTGCAACTCCAAACATTATCACTGCAACCTTAAGTGTACAAGTTCTTTGGTATACATTCATGTATTTATATAATGAGAACCCTAAAAAGTTCTATAATGACTGCAACTATTACCGGTAATACTAGTACTACTGCTGCATCACACCTACAATTTATATTTAGATGAGATGGAGAATGTCCAAAAAATAAGGATCAAGAAGTCCCTCAATATAATCTCTTATGAGGAATTCAGCATAACCTTTGTCTAAACGCAAACATTTCTCTCATTTATGCAATCGGGGAATGGGGAGAAGATGAAAAATTGGGCGAGATGAGGAGAATACGGAAGTAGCAGCATTCGCTTTGACAAGAGTTGGAGTTTCCTTCTGATCTTCCCCCTTCCCCTTCTTTTTCTATATTCGTTCTTGATTTCTGATGATTGGTGGTAGTAGTTGTAGACAGTGAAGCTAAACGTGGTGGTTAGAGCTTGATTAAGCGAGAAGGGCGGAGATGGCAGTTCTGTAGAACTGTGTGGTTTTGGTTTTCTTTGCAGTGGTGATTGGAGTTGGTGGTCTTCATATTTAATGGTGGTGGTTGCCGAATTGGGGGTGACCAGGTACGGTGATGAGGTTTAGGATTTTATCTCTCTTTATCCAAGGAATTTCATCACTTGAGTTGTCGAACATGCACACACACTTAACCGCACGCGATTGTCTCAATTTCACACTTAAAAATCATAAATTGACACAATCAGAGGCAGATCTATTTGGAGCTCTTGTATCTGAGGTAGAGGGAGGATTAATGTTTAGGTTGTTAGCAATGGTGAGTGAAGAGATAGAGATGGCGTGATTTGAATAGGAGAGGATTGGAGGAGGCGGCCATGGGAATTGAACGAGTCTGGTTTGGTGACGAAGAACGTGAACATAGAGGAAAGATAAGCGCAATTGATGGAAACTGTTTGAAAAAGTGATGGATAGCAATGTTACAACTAGCTTCATCATTTTGGGTTTTTTAAGTGTAGGTTTGGAACTACAAGTGGTTAATTGCAGAAAGATGTAAACTTCAGGTGGTCCCGTGAAAATTTACCCATCATTTTTTAATAGCAAAGTATAGTTTTGACTTGCTAATTCACATAAGAACCAAATCCATTCTGTATCAATGCTCTTGATTAAAAGAAATTTTGGTCAGGGCTCTTCTCAAAGTCCCCATGTTCTTCCATCTTATTCTGTGGTTTTGTTTTCCTTCTTGCGTCAGTGTTATCTCTTCCTTACGGTTTTCCATTGTGAGAAGGCATAGTTGATTTGGACTCGTGAGAACTTTTCTGGATCATGTTCTATCTTGTTGGATTGCACAGGATAGTGGCTTGCATAAAATCCTAGTTGTTATGCTGCATCTATGGTGAGTAATGTAATTTCAAAATCCAAAAAGCTTTTGCAAAAGACAAACTTGGGAGACAGACCTTATAAGAATGAACATTTAAAGAAAGAACACAGCAAAGAGTTGTCAAGTGGAATCTATAATAAAGTAGGGGTTCGTTGTTTAGGTCATAGATGTTTAATTACAATTTTTTAGATGTACAAAAGTTTGAGAGAATGGTGAAATATATTTATCCTTATGATGTGTTATATATATATATATATATATATTAAATCTCGAAGAAGTTTCTTATCCCTTGGTCCATAATTGATACAACCCACGATTTCTGGGTAGCAGTGGGGTCCAAAGGAGAAAAGTTTCGTTTAGTCAACAACTAGAATATAAATAATTATGTATACACATACATAAATCGTGGTACCTCCCTTCCCCAAAGGAGTCCCATTAGAAAAATACACAAAATTTAAGGATATATTTTCATCTTAAGTGTACCCCTAAAAAGATGGTGTTTAGTAAATTATAAACTGTAAGCACGAGAGCATCATGTCATTTTATACTAATTTAATTAAAATAATACAAACTCTTATTTTGGAACTGAAAAATTGGCAAATGAGGCTCTTCTCGTTGAACAGAGGGAGTACATAATAAAAGAGGCTTATGTTTCACATATGTCAAACCATGCTTATGTCTGCATGTTCCAGTATGTTTTTTCTCTGAATTTCTTCGAATTTCACATTTTGAGGATGTGATTACATTCTGAATATCTGATATTGTTTTTTTGTTTTAATTTAGGAGAGAAGAACCAGAATAAGTGGAAAACTGAAGAAGCTGCAAGATCTTGTCCCTAATATGGACAAGGTAAATATACTTTCTCTCTAATTGATAATAACTGGCCCGTAATACATGTGATTTTTTTTTGTCATTATTAATGAAATGTAAATAGAAGGAGGGCAAAAGCATAAAATAATAATGAGAGAGAGGCACCAATGGTTCTCTTTTAAAGGGATTTGCTAGTATCATAGTATCCAGTTTTAAAGTACTCAAACCCTAAAAGTGTAACCCTTATAAGCTATCTCATGCTTGAGATATAGTTGAAACTCAACCCGAAAAGTAAAATATTTTTGTAAGATTTCGTTGCGTATAATCAGTAGTAAAGATTATATGCAACTTAATGGTTTTACAAATTTATTAAGATTTGTGGAGATTGTAGACAACACAACTGATGAGTGAAATTATTCATTTGGTGCAAGGTTTTCATGAATACTTTGTAAGGGTATGTTTTAACTTTATTGTAGGTCACTCACAGTATGTATGGAACTCTTGAGAACTTGAGGGAAAGAGAAGAACGATGAAACGGAAAACGAAATGTAAATTTTATAAATAGTTAAGCACCTTACAATTTAACATTATGTGTGATATTAGAGAATTTATTTTTATAAATAATACGTATAATTAGAATTATGTTTTAAGGAGACTGCATGTCAAATGTTGAGTAAGTGCGGTGGCGGAGCCAGACTTTCTAAAATGGGGGGACCCTTTGATAATTTTTAAACAATTGTGAGAAAGTATTTTAGAAAATGATGTAGGTGTTGTCAATTACTTTTATAAAATGGTTACCTAATTTGATTATTCTGTAGAGTAGAGTATTTAACCATTTGTTATGACTGTTTTATAATTAATTGGATCAAATTTTAAAAATTGGGGGTATCATGTTGGAAATGGAAAGCCGGGTTAAAATTATTTTTGGTGGAATTGGGTACCCTTATACACATACCTAGCTCTCCCTTAGAAAGTGATCACAACCTGTGAACACTTCCCATTAGAAGTCTAATACTCTAGCCTAGATTGTTGCCTAAACTCTGTGTCGTCTCATATTGTCATTACCATGGCCTCTTTGTCAAGTGATTTTTTATTTTTATTGTTTGCTTCAGCAAACAAGCTATGCGGATATGCTGGATTTAGCTGTACAACATATTAAAGGCCTTCAAACTCAGGTTCAGGTCGGTTTTTGTCATGCATGGATTTTTCTTTATTTGCTATATTTTCTTGTAGCGTGCGAAGATTTAGTAGCTACATGGAATGATAATTTACCAAAACTCTTATTTGTGTGAAAATTGTCAGCTCATAATTACATCATCAGAATAGCTACCCATAATTTGTTCTTACTGGGTTAGGAGTGGATAAGAAAAGCATATGGGTATTTCAGTTCAACCAATATATGGGGAATTTGTTTGAGGCTAATTCCAACAGTATCCTTTAATGTATATTTTACACAAAATTCAGTGTGATAGGTATTTTGGTCTCGCAATTAGGGACAATGGTACCCAAAAGGTGCCCTGATTGTTTGCCCATTAATAGACATGCTTTGTGATGTGCTGAGTTTTATCCCCAAGTTTCATAGTCTTTTCTGAACATTGAGGCCTCATTCCAAATCACAACACATTTTATCCCAAATCCCCCTTTACCTATTTTTTTTTTTTGTCCCCCCTCGCATGGAAGTCTATTTTGTTATTTCTGAAGTTGTGTTTCAGGATTCAGGAGACACACGAAAATCTTTAAATATTACTCACCTCCATTTTACAATGAGAGTCCCATTTACAATTTTTTTTGTTTCTCGGGATGGTATAAAATCACAAATTTTCTCAACTTTAACATCACAATTACCAAGTAGTCATTTAGGTTTTACTATGTGAGAAACCTGCAGCAAATAAAAATAAAATAAAATAATAATACTGTGTGATAAACGTTAGCCGACAAATTTTTTTAACTAGACTCTTTTTGTGGAACGGAGGTACATTTTGAATATGTTTAGAGTATTCACTTGTAATCTTACATTTCACAATTTTTACTGTTGTCCTGGTTTCTTCTGTTTATCTTTTTGTATACGTCCAGAAGTATACGTACTAAACTGATGTTTCCCCTTTCCTCCTCCAGAAGCTTAATACAGAACTCGAGCATTGCACATGCGGATGCAAGAAAACTACACAGTGCAGCCAATAAGGGAAATATTATGTACATTGTTAGCTTGAACCCTTTCGATTCTCTTCCTTAGGTGACTCTTTGGTGGTTATGTTATTTACAGCTGCTAGAAACTGACGCATACTTTAACACTGTTCTTGATATTATATATATATATATATATATA
>JAUMHB010083134.1:0-11908 GCA_032359685.1 Pittosporum tobira
GCTGTGTAATTCATTGTGAGATCGATCCTTGTAAGTATAACAGGGTGAGTTGGCCTAATATTGGCTACTCAATGTATCTAGTTATTATCTGACGACCAGATTTCCACGAGATTTGGAGGTGGAAATTTGGGGGCGTCACAATATGGATGTGTTAAATATTCCAAAATCTGTGTGCAATAACTGCACTTGTGGAGCTTTAAAGAAATTAAAGGATTTTGATAATATTCAGAGAGTCACACAATTTTTGATGGGATTGAATAATTTCTATACTAGCGCTAGAGGACAAATAGTGATGATGAATCCTCTATCTGATCTGAATCATTGTCATAATATGTTATACAATAAGAGAATCAAAGAGAATGCACATTTTTTACTGTTAATTTGAATGATAATTCTATCTCAGACGCTCTTCTTAGTAAGCATACTCCAGGCTTCAAAAACTTTAGAAATCAAGGTTCATAATGTACTCAAGGTCAACCTATTTCTAATGTCTCAAGCACCGGATATAATTCCAATTATAGGAGGTCCGATAACACAAAAATGACATGTTTTGTTCTCATTGTAAAACAACAAACTATACCAAAGATACTTGTTTTCAATTAGTTGGCTATCCAGAATGGTGTCGTATGTATAAACCTCTAACTTTTAATCCTAATGTTTAAGGTGTTAACAAGATTCATGCAAATGTTGTTGTCCAAAATGATACTTCTGATCCCTGCAACAATGATGCTTCCATTAGAGGGGTGAATTCTACTTTATCTGGGACTCATCTGGTCTCAAATACTCTTCAACATCAATAGTTACAACAGATGATGCAATATATCAATCTTGGGAAAGGCAAACAAAATTTTGATGCACACCTATCAAGTAACTCTATGTGTATGACTAGCTTGAAATATGCTAATCCTATATGTTTGGGTGCTTCTATGGATGCAAGTGATTGGATAATTGATTCAGGAGCCACTGACCATATCACCATCAATTTTTCTTCCCTTATATATCCAATTTCTATTCATTCTCTCATTCATTTACCTACTGTAGAAACTTCTATCATCTCACACAAAGGATCGATCAAATTGACTCAATACATTACTCTACATGATGTATTATATGTTCCAACTTTCAAGTTCAATCTGATTTTTGTTCGTAAATTACTTACTGACAGTTATTGCCTTGTGTTATTCCATCCTCATGTGTGTGTTTTTTAGGACCATGTGCTGAAGACTTTGAAAGGGATTGGTAAAATGGAAGGTGTTCTTTATAAGTTCCTGAACAATTTTTTTTCTTCAAATTCCAAAATAAATTCAGTTGTGATAAGTCAACTGTGGCATACTAGGCTTGGTCATCCATCTTCTCATGTTCTTAATAAAATATAAGAGTTACATTGTACTGATTCTTGTACTTCTATATGTGATATTTGTCATTTTGCTAAGTAACGTAGAAAACCTTTTTCTACCAGTTTACATAAATCCACTGGCATTTTTCAACTTTTACATTGTGATTTGTGGGGGACTTATAAAATCATTACTCATGATAATTGCTCTTTTTTCTTTTTTAACTCTTATTGATGATTTTTCAAGGTGTACCTGGACTTATTTGTTAAAATCTAAATTCCAAGTTCATAGTTTCATGAAATCTTTTCTTACTTATGCTCAGAATCACTTTCATTGTACAGTTCAAACCATTAGAACTGACAATGGATCTAAATTCTTCAAGAAAGAATTAGGAAATCTTCTAAATAAACTTGGTATTATTCATCAATCTTCCGATGTTTATACACCTCAAAAACATGCCATTATTGAGAGGAAACACAGATATCGCTTCGAAGTAGACAGGTCTTTACACTTTCAAGCTCAACTTCCTATTTCCTTGTGGGGAGAGAATCTTTTAACTTCTACTTATCTCATCAATCAATCTTCCATCTCCTATTCTTGATTACAAAACTCCTTTTGAGCTTCTTATGGATCATACTCCTATTTACAATCATTTAAAAACCTATGGTTGTCTAGGTTTTGCTTCAACTATCCCTGTTTGCAGATCAAAAATTGATTCAAAAGTATCAAAATGCATTTTTTGGTTATTCTTTTGGTTAGAAATGATACATGTTTTATAATCTTCAAACTAAATTTTTTTTTATCATTAAGGATGTCACCTTCTATGAATCCAGTTTTCCTTAGCCTTATACTTCTGATTATATTCCACTTTTCCATCCTATGAAGAGCTTTTTTACACTAATTCACCAGATAATACTTTTCTCCATAAATCATACTCTTCATCACCCTCATCCTCACCAGAAAATACTTCACCTTTATCTTCAAATACATTCTTTGACAATTCTTCTCCATCTCCTCCTATCACTGCCAATTCTCCACCTATCACTGTTAATTCTTCCCCATTACCATCTCTTCCTCCCATAATCAGAAAACTTCTTGCCAAATTTCAGGATTATTTAGGTCTTCCATCTGTTATTAATGGATCCAATTCATTTGCAGCACAGGTAAAACATTCCCATTCATCTACTCCTACTTATTCCCTGGAAAACATTGTTTATCTTTCCTATTTTGCTCCTGCATATTAACCATCTCTCACAGCTACTACTCTTGCAAGTGAACCTAACACTTTTTCTCAAGCTGTTAAAGATGAAAAATGGTGTACGACTATGGTTGAGGAAATTACTGCACTGGAATTAAACAAGACCTGGATATTAATTACTTTGCTCATCACAAGTCCACTCTTGGATCCAAATGGATATACAAGATTAACTATAAAGCAGATGACACTGATGATAGATATAAAGCCAAACTTGTGGCAAAAGGCTTCACTCAAACTGAATGAGAAGATTATTTTGAGACATTTGCTCCAGTTGCGAAAATGACCACTGTCAGAATTCTTTTGGTTGTAGCAGCTGCTAAAGGCTGGTCTTTACATCAATTAAATGTAAACAATGCCTTTCTTCATGGTGATCTTCATGAAAAAATCTATATGGGTTTGCCTAAAGGATTTCATACCTCCTCCAGCTCACCTCCTCTTGTCTGCAAACTTTTGAAATCCATGTATTGACTCAAACAAGCTCCAAGACAATGGTTCTCTAAATTTTCTACCGTGCTGCTCTCTTATGGATTTGTTCAATCAAAAAGTGATCACTTTTTGTTCACTTACAAGTCCAACAAAATTTTCATAGATCTCCTAGTCTATGTTGATGATATTGTGTTAACTGAAAATGATAGACCAACTCTTGAAGCTGTTAAGAAATGCTTGGGGTCTCAGTTTAAACTCAAGGATCATGGTCTTATCAAGTTTTTTCCTGGACTGGAAATAGTTAGGAATACTACTGGAATATACTTAAGCTAACTTAAGTATACTCTTGATATTTTGGCTGATACTGGTTTAATTGCTGCTAAGCCCTGCCTGGTACCTATGAAACACAATCATTAGTTAGCTGCAAATGTTGGTGTGCCACTACAAGATCCCAGTGCTTATAGAAGATTGATTGGTAGATTGATATATCTTACTATTACCAGATATAAGCTATCTAGCCCACATTCTCAGTCAATTTCTAGTTTCCCCTACATCTATTCATCTAGAAGCTGCTCATAAACTGGTTAAATACTTGAAAGGAAATCTTGGTCAAGGCATATTCTTTCCTAGATCAAGTTCTCTGAATCGTACTGCCTATTGTGATGCTGATTGGGGGTCTTGTCCTGATACTAGAAGGTCCCTATCCGGATTCTGCATTTTACTAGGCTCATCTCTTATTTCTTGAAAAAGTAAGAAGTAACCGACAATCTCTAGGTCCTCAGCAGAATCAGAATATCGATCCATGGCTAATGTGTGTTGTGAACTGCTGTGGATATCTCTTACAGATCTTCAGATTCTTATTCAGCTTTCTATTTCCCTCTATTATGACAATAAAGTTGCTCACCATATAGCCTATAATCCTGTTTTCATGAAAGAACCAAACACATTGACATTGACTGTCATTTGGTTTGAGATCTTATTCTTCGAGGCTTTATCACTACATCTCATATACCTACTTATGAGCAATCAACAGACATGTTCACTAAGTCTCTTCTTTCATTTCAGTTACACTATTTTACTGGCAAGTTGGGAGTATGTAACTACTTTCATACTTCCAACTTGAGGGGGACTGTTACAGATATAAATGATGCAGGATCTTTGAAAAAAGAAATAAAGCACAAACAAGCAGAAAATGAAGCTGGTCATTGACAGTTGGAAAATCACAACTGGCAGTCAAAGCATATGGACACCATGGGCATCACACCAGTGCACGGTGACACCACTGAGCAGTTACAATAGAATTGTGTAGATACAGATTTATGTATATATTTCAATGTAAATGTAAGCTTAAGTAGCGTAGTAAGCAAGAAAAGAAAAGATGTATATATAAATATATATATGTTAAGTGTACTTTGAAATCAGTTGAGTTGAATAAAATTTTAGTTTCCCTTCACTTCGTAACACCTTTCTCGCTTCATTTTCATTGTATCAAAGAGCTTTCCAAAAAGATATTACATTGGGAGTTTCAAAAACAAATACATCGTGTCAAGCTTAGCATAAATGATAGAGAAATCTTCCATCTACTTTTTGCATATGACATTCTCCTCTTTGGTTGGGCTTGTCCTTGAGAAACACAATTTCATGCATATCATTAAGTTTTTTTAGATGACTCTGTCCGTCAACACTTAGCTCTGTATTTTTCCCAATGCCAGCCATGAGCTAAAACAAGCTATTCATAGGGTTTCCGATCTCCATATCACTTCGAACTTGGGAAAATGCCTTGGTCTACCCCTATTACATACTAGAATTTTCATAGACAATTTCATTTGTTGATAACACTATGATAAGCTTAACTTATGGAAATCAAAATTTTCTTTCCATGGCCGGAATAGTTTGGTTTTGGTTAAATCTACTCTCACAACCTTGTCTGTCTATGTTTTGCAAGCCACTCCTCTTCCTGCTAGCACGGGTAGTACCTTGGACATGATCAAATGGAAAATTTTCTCTTGGGAGGGGGTTGTTGGGGGCAAGAAGTTCTAGCTAAAAACATCTCATGAGCTGGTCTACTTGCAGTAAACCAAGTAAATGTGGTGGTTTGGTTTGGGTATTAGAAAAATCCAAGAAAATAATCTTGCTTCCTTCAGGGATGACTTTGGTCACAACCAAATTCCTTATGGGCTAAACACTTGGAAGCTAAATATTTCCCAAATGAATCTATGTGGGAAGTGGGAAGAGAACTAGTCATAGCCCTTCTTGGAAATACGTGATTAGAGCTCGAGATGAGATTGGAAAACATATTTGGTGGTTGGTTGGAAATGGGGATAAGATATGGGCCTAGAGAGATAAATGGGTCTTGCGGAGGTCTTTGAGAGAGCATTCTATAGGACCTTTCCTAGAGGGGTAGGATAATATGAAAGTTAAGGAGCTTATAAACCAAAATTCAAACAATTGGAATCTTAGTTGTTTAAAGGGGTTTTGTTGTTTAGGAAGTCCTTAACAGCATATCCTCCATTCCACTTTCCTGGCTCGACACCGAAGTTGATCAATTGGTCTGGCCTTGACAAACGGAAGTGCACTAGCAAATCCGCTCACAAAGCCATTATGTACTGTCCTGTTCCTGATCTTCCTTTTAATTGATCATTGGCTTGTTTATAGGAAATGTGCTTTTTGTGGCATTTTTAAGGAGACCCCTGACCGTCTTTTCAGGGCTTGTATCTTCTCAAAACCGTACTGGAAAAAAATAATTCATGAATTGTCCGGAATTTTTACGGGGAGGAATTCATAACTTGGATCCAAGGAAATTTGAAAACTACAGCTGTTGCCTCCCCAATCTTCCAGGGAGCATTCTCTTTGCCTTTGGCACTTGGCATCTATGGCTTCTCAGAAATAAAGATCTGTTTAAACCTCTCATTCCCACTCTTAACTTCGTTATCAAGCATGCTTACGTGATGGCATTGAATTATGTGCTGCCTCCTCAAGAGTATATCAAACTAAAAACTGATGGCAGCATTCAGGGAACCCAACATGGTGGAGATACTACTGTGCTTGGGGGTTCAACAAAGATTACTATCCCCCTAGCTGAATTATGGGGCAGAAGGGATGGTTTGGAGTTGCCTTGGACCAAGGAATATAGAACATCATTTTAGTGAGGGACGCAAAATTTATTTGTGATTTGCTGATATTTAATACTCTCTTATATCTATGCTTACAAATATTTTGGACAACTGCAGGAAAATGTTGAGAGGATTCGGACATCAGGGTGGAACTCATCAATCGAGAGGCAAGCAAAATGGCGGACCGCCTTGTTAGAGAAGCTTGTTATAAGCTTGTGAGTATTTTGTAGTTGCAAAACCCGCCAAGTTTTATTTTCGATGGCCTTTGATAATGAGGGGAGGGCTAACCCCCCTTCGATGGCCGTTCCATCTACCATTGTAATGTAATAACCAAGCGGGCAGTTGTGTTTATTTACTCATGTTTTACCCCGAGATGGTACGTGTTCTAAGCAACTGGACATAGAATAAGCAATAATTAAGCAGTTGATTTGCTCATCAGCATTCACCCTTTTTTTTTTAAAATTTAAAATTTAAAATTTAAATTTAAATTTAATTTATAATTTTAAAATTTTAAATTTTTATATCTGCTACCAAGATATTTCACCAAAATGGAAGCTAGGACATGATTTAATCACTAATTTAGTTATCAGTAGTATCTAAAAATGTGCCAAGTGTATTTGAAAGATTGAATTCATAAAGAAACCAAAGAACTGGAATACATTCTTCATAAAGACGTGCAACTGATAAAAAGATACAGATTACCCTCAACACTGCTTCCTGTTCATGTTCATTTGGGATACACAAATGACGTTTTATATTCGACAGTTTGCAGCTGCAAGAGAAATCAAATTTTAAAAATAAAAAATAGGCAGAACAGATAAATAAAACATTACATGGTGAATAATATCATAACATGAAGCAAGTAATACATAACAATCAAATTTGGCAGAAGCTTCATCAGTTACTCAGTCAAGGCACTGAAAGAGCTCGTCAAAAAAGCTCATCTAGTTTTATGAGCCGAGTTTGAGCTCGGTTTGTTAATACTCGATAACAATAAATATTCCAGATTATATATGAAAAAACTCAAGTTCAGCTCATTAAAAACTCGATTAAAAGCACGTTAGTTAAATGAGTCTAGCTCAATAAAAAAAAAACTTGTTTATCTAAATGACCTGAGATTGGTGGGCTTGGCTTGTTCAACACCCGTAGACCACACTATACTAATGATATGCTTTACTCAGTTGAATACAATTTTTTAAGAAAGGAAAATGTGCTTTAACTCTACAATTCCTAAGCAAGATTAATACCAGTACATCACACCACAATTTACCGCATATAATAAATGTCTTTTATCTAAAATGAAAAAAATAAAAATAAAAATAAAGGTCATTCTTCGTATATTTTTGTAAATCAAGTGGTTTATATTGATGCATACAGATAAAAAGTTGAAGATTTCAGATACTTGTAGACACAAGCAGAATTAGTAAGTACACTCACTGCAATAAATAAATTGATTGAGGTCAAGAGTCACCCTTCCTTGCTTACTTGTATCAAATGAGTTAAACAGGTTCCTAGAGAGACGAGATGGGAAGAGTATAAATAATCTATAACCATGCAAGATGAAAGATGCTAGAGTACACAATTAGAGTTCAGACACGAAGATTTATGCCCACTTCTTCAGCAATGCAGCATTTAACATGTAACTCGAAAAAGTTTAAGATTTACTTACCTTGCCGAATGTACAAAGATACAAAGGGATATGAAATCATCAAGTCTGAATCTTCCGTTCTTCTTCTGATCGAAGCTCTGGATGATCATTACAATAGAAGTTAGAATGTATTACTCATATCAAATTCGCCCAAATGTTAACTAAGAATCCTCACCCCGATAGTAATAAACTCAAGAAAATTCACAACACAACAACACAGGCAAATTAATAGAGTGACAATTAAGAACAGGTAGATTCAGGTCTAATTCAAGGTAACATCCAACATTAAACATTTAAGGATCCTTATAAAAAGATAGACAATGAAGAATAATCTCCAACGGTAAATGTTAAAAAGATAAAATATAATTATAATCAAGAACTTCAGAAGCACAACTTGAGGGAAGAAAAGGAAACTGATACTAAGGGGATTCGAAACAGATATTAAAAAGAAACATCAGAAGAGGTTTTAAAAGCATATATAGTTTAGAAAGTTTGTGAGATAAGCAACATCTAGCCTCAAAGCCCTATAAGTAACCCATTAAGTTGACTCTGTCAAACACTATGATCAAATGTTGTGTATGTCCTTTGTCACCCGCGTCATTATATTATGAACTCCGGTCATGCCCTTTGTCACCTGCGTCATTGTATTATGAACTCCGGTCCTTTGTATATAAGTGTCCTCAGTAGTTGTCTATTCATAATTCTGTTGCAACATATGGTCGAATACCACTAATAAAAAGAAAAAGGAACAATATATTATTGAGGAGTTCCTAGGGTGTTCCAAGGAACGATTTGCACTACCCTGAGCAAGTTAAATGATTCATGAAGTTATATGAACGACACAAACCTCTACCACATACATCAATCCTCAACTCACCGATACATGCCTCGCAATAGTATCCATAATCTGTTTCTCTAGTAACAAGTAACTAAACATCATCAAGTCATGTACATCATCTGCTGTTTTACACTTTCATTATTTCTTTTCTCCAAATTAAGATAAAGTGTATGCTTTACCTCACAGACTGTGTAAAACGCTGGAGAGTCAAGCGAGAAACCAATTTTTAGCAATGCCTGGCAACCATGATGAAAGAGTTAGAGAGAGCGACATGAGAACGTTATCTGAACGATATTCACAGCAAGAATTCAAGAAGTGAGTTGAGGAGTATATAGAAGTTTTCCCTATTCAGGTCTCAAAATAAAATTTAACAAGTGTGGAGAGTAGGACAGGGGTAGTTCGCAGCCCCAGCGAGAGAGAGGATTAACAGTTAGTGGAGCTTCTTACCTCATAAACATCATCAGGAACAAGAAATCCACGACCCCTGTTAGTATGAATAAAAAACAATGGGGTCAGATGTGCCTGTACGCAGGTCTTTTCTAAAGATATTCCCAGCCAACAATACGGGACTAATTAAGATCAAAGTTCATACATTAAGTTCATTAGATTGGACTTAGTCAATGTATATAATTACTGTGCTGAATTCTTAGGAGCTATTGATACTATTTAAAGCAATAAATGCCATATTTAGTAAATTAAAAAATTACCAACAATATGTTAACATTTATGAAAACTCTAATGTTGGTGACTAACCTATTTGAAATGACATGATTCATAAAGGTAATACTTTATCTGAATAGACAGCAATAAATTTCCCTCCACCCATCAGATAAAATTGATCTATGATAGATAAGTTCCCTCGTATCAGTAATATATATGTACCTATGTCCACTTGGGCCAAAATCATAGATACACCCATAGAGTTGCTAAATTTGCCTAGTATAACATTCAAAGTTATGAGATGTTTACAAGAGCAATCATGAAAAAAATAGATACAAAAAGAAGAAAATGATGTCTCAATGATACTTTATTATAAGTAGCTCAAGCATACATGTTAAAGACAACAAAAGAAGAATGGAATGTGGTTCGAACTTTTAAAGCAGTAAATCACCTCTCCGCATCTGAGAAGGCTTGTTGAACCTGAAAATATATCAAATGAGCAGATACATACAAGTAAATGTTAAATTTTGAGAACTTATTAAACGTTAAATTTTGGAAACTTTTTCACTTGGCTGCTTCTACTTCTTGAGTACATTTCCACAATGACAAAATCTAGTAACCTCAGCAACGGAAATGAAAATGTAATTTAAACAAAAAATACATATACAAAGAAAATAAAAATCGAACGAAAAAAAATTGAGAATTTTACTTCTATTTAAACATTTTCTTTAGAGAGAATCCTAGGTGAGACGAAAACAATATAAGAACAATGTAACTAAATCAAATCAAAATATGTGTAGCATTCCAGTCAATGAAGCTTGAAACGAGACACACCAATTATGGATGGGATGACTTTTGCAGTTTTGTTAAACTCCAATGGATTGGAATCCCATCTAGTGCTCCATCCCTTCCACAACATGAGACCCATTTCTCAAAAAATGATGTTCCACAGAAAAAGTTCCCTTTTGATTGATGATAGTATAGAATAACATGACACAAAAGTCCTAGAAATATAAACTAAACATTCATTAATTTGAGGATAAAAATCGAATCAAAACACATCCTTAATATTCGCGAGTGTACTCTATTTGTGGATCGGAGGGAGTAGTAAAAACATCGTGTTTCCCAAATTAAGTGAAAGAATTTGGCTGACATTTAGTTTAGTTAGAGCTTATTTAACAAAAATTAAAACTTTAGCTCCCGTTATACATTTTGAAACAATATGGCTTCGACAACTATTTTGGATAGAGAATGTGAGATCCAGTACGGTACGTACATGTCCTGTCATTACAACTAGGCGTATCAAGGACAAACTAATTATTATATTAGAAGAAAATATGCTAACCTTTAAAAGGAACCTGTTGAGTTCAACAAATTCTGACGGAAAAGAAGAGAAAAAATGACAGTGTTAGAGAGATTCTGAAAACCCACTTCAAAGCAAAATTATGGTGAAACTAATTGAAAAGAGACATATAGTGAGTGTTAGAAATCTACTAAACAAATGAAAAAGTTTATATTACTATCTAGTTTGGTGGCATAAGATCAACATCTTTCAACTTTGAGCAAATTTGTCTTCACTTTCAATCACACAAAATTTACTGGATACTGCAACGGCCACTTTTAGGGGATTCCAATTTCAGATTGTGAGGAAGAATTACGGGGTCGAAGCAATCTCACAACTAAAGTGAAAGTTTGAGAAAATGGGGAAATAAAATTAAGACACAAGATTTACGTGGAAAACCCCCAAACAAATTAGGGGAAAAACCATGGGACAAGTATAGGAGGATTTCACTATGAAAAACCGGGATTACAACTCTTCTCTCTAATGTTCTCTAATGTACAAGGAGATAACAACAATTACCAATCTCTCTTGTAATTAGGAGAACACTCAATCTCTCTATACTAATCTCTAAGGAGAAACCTATGTTTTTCTCTCTTGAGAACACTAGGAGATTCTAGGGAGGTTTGGAATGAATTGGACTTGAATTATATGGAATAAATTGGAAGTGCAAACATAAGACCTATTTATAGCCTTCAAAATACATAAATTAGGCTACCTAAATTAGGTAGCACACCTTGTTAGGCTTCAACCATTCTTTGTTGAATTGAACATCTAGAAGAGTTGGCTTCACATTTTGCACATTTTTCTTATTTTCCCATCAAAGAGACTTCACACATTCACATTGCGACGGAGATAGCAGGAATGTTTGGCTTTCTCAGAAGAACTACTTCAACAAGATCTTGCGACGCTTCAACATAGAAGATTGTAAGCCAATTTCTACCCCACTTCCTACTAACTTTAAATTATCCTCAAGTATGTGTCCTAGTAATGAAGCAGAGAGGATGGAGATGTCTCGAGTACCTTATGCATCGGCAGTGGCAAGTTTAATATTCACTATGATATGCACAAGACCAGACATTGCACAAGTAGTGGGAGCGGTTAGTCGATATATGGCGAATCCTGGTGGAGAGCATTAGAGTACTGTGAAGAGAATCTTAAGATACATCAAAGGAACCTCAAATGCTGCATTATGTTATGGAGGATCAGAATTTCCTGTCAGAGGCTACGTAGATTCAGATTTCGCAGGTGATCTTGATAAAAGTAAATCCACTACGGGTTATGTGTTTACT
>JAUMHB010083145.1:0-17265 GCA_032359685.1 Pittosporum tobira
CCTAACTTCAACTTCATATGTTCCATCATACAACTTGTCATCTTAGTTTCCATCAAGAAAACTAAGTTGGGGTCTTTTTCCATAATCCCAACGTCATCTTCCCTTGACATTCGTAGCCTTCTGAATTAAGCTATACTCTATACGTACAACTTAGCAGTTATCAATCGCCTTTAGCCTACCACCACAATCCAATGCACAATGACCTATCAACCCACACCATTGATAAAAATACCTCAGTTTTATCCAACGATCCTCTCCATTGTCCATCGTTAGGAACATACCTCTTATCAAAGGTAATGTTATGTCCATATTTACTCATATCATCATCATTCATCCCCATACAATTAAACAATTTCCATTATCCCATTTTAAGAACTTGCCAACTTATTCTCAACATGTTCAACACAATTCGGCTTGATGTGACTCAATGGTACATTAATAGCATGGACCCAAAACATTACCTAATTGAATTCACACTCTTCAGAGCTTCAATTTTTGTGGAACTATTCTATGACTAGTAGATTCCCATCTAGATGCCAAAGGCCTCCACTTTTCCCTTTCAAAGATCCATTATTGACGAGAACTTAAAGAAGAAAATATTAGATCCAGCCGCCTTACTTTCTAAATCATTCGTTAAACCACCAAGTGACTTCCGTCATATCATTCACGACATCTTTCCCAAAAGTCCTACTAGACAAGATCTTAATTACTAGACTACAAGCCCCTTTTTCAATCGTCCTATTTTTCTCCTCTGCATTAACTTCAATTTTAACCCTTCCCCGACCCGTTAATACAAGCTTACTCTCTAGTGCCTTCCTACACTCTTCCATGGAGGTGGACTAAGATAAATATTCACTAAGAAAAGAATGAAAAAAAACAAACCTCTGTTGAAAAACCGCGGAGAAAAAACTCCCTAATGGAGAGAAAATCTCACCTAACTAAGCTAGCCTCTCAGGTCTCTATTTTGACCAAATCTTTTATAATTATCTAATAATTTAGGAAAGCTGACATTAATTTTTCTTTCGTGTATAGTTGTATACCTTGATTCCTCATGACAAGAAACTTGGGTCGATCACTGCTTACAACTACAAGTAACCTCTTTTATGAGTCTACTTATAAAAAATAATTTATCCATGCACTATATAAGTGTGCAATGGTTATTAAAAGAAAATTGTAAAGAATAATTTGATCAAATAGATTAGTAAACAAATTAGATAATTGACAATGATTATCTAAATATGAGGTGTTAAACAAATCGAGCATGACATGATTAGTTTTAAATTGAAAGTAGCTTATGTGCATTTGATAATAACATTACTGAAAATAATGCTTAACAAAATTAAAGTTTTCTTAAATATTATTGTAGTTCATAAGTGGCATCCAATTAATTAATCTTTTTTATATTTTATTTAATACATAAAAAATCCCTTCTTAATATCTAGTTTTTACTTTAATCAAAGACCACATACTCTCAACTTATCAATACTAGTTTTAATCCCGTGCGCCGTGTACAAAGATATTTTATTTTAAAATTTTATATTTTAATAATATTAATAATATAAATATAATTTAAAATTTAAGTAAATAAATAATTATTATTTAACTATGCACTAATTATATATATATTAAAATACATATTTAAAATTTATAAGATGATAGAAATTTTATTTTTATTTGGATAAATAACAATGAAATTTTGTATTAAACAAAGTAGAGTAATGTAAATAAAAGAATTTATTTATCTAATATGCTTAAGCAAATTCTCTCAATAGTTAAGTTATCAACATCATTTAGAAAATTGAAATAATTTTACAATTCTACTGCTATTCAAAGGGGAAAAAAACCTTTAGTATAATAATCCAATAAATAATTGACCTGCTATTAAAAAATATGGGTATCTGAGAAATAAAACGTTCAAAAGACTCCAATCGCACGAATTTAATTCTCCAAAATTGTTCGTAGAGGACTTACTCAAATAGTCTTTTTAAGTGCGTATAGAAGATGTGATGGTTGGGTAATTTTGAAACGTAGTAAAATATTCAACCATGAAACATATTATATGAAGGGGTAAAAGAAAATAAAATAAAACATTTATTTCAACAAATTGCTTGAAACATACTAGAAGCATTTTTTGCTATTTCAACATTATAGACCCAGTCATTATTCTATTTTTTTTTAATGCTAATAAGATAAATGAAAAAAAAAATGTTCACACTTAGAAAAGAATAAATCACAATCTTTTATACTAGAATTATTAATAGGGAGGAAATGGAGTAATAAACCAAAATTTTAACTTAATAAATCAAGTATTCAGAAATATTGTCTTTTTTCGCGGTGTGACTCTCTATGTGTGCTCATTTTTGTCCCCTAATAAATTTTTCTGCAATCATCAAACATAAAAAATAACTGAAATAGATGAAGAAGTTGAAGCGGAGTGAAAGTTATAGACAAAAGAGTTTTTTCATTTTTAAAAATGGAGAAATAGTTGATAGTGGAAAAAATGTACGTAGTCAACCACCCAAATAATTGGTACTAAAGAAAACATAATTCATGTGTATCAAATAAACAAATAATTAATATTAAATTAGTTAAGTAATAACTAAATATATCGTAAATCATTTAAGATGAATCAAAGTAGAATATTTTCTTCTGCCACAGTATGTGATGAAATACACACACACACAAATATTAGAAAAATTGTCTGAATACAAATTATTTTTAAAATTTAAACGAGCAATGGTCAGACTTATAATTATGATATATGATTAGTTAAATAAAGAAGAAGAAATGACGGATGAAAAAGGAGAGAGTATCGAATTTTGAGTGGGATAATCAACTATATGAGATAATCAATTGTAAGTGATAAAAATAAGGTGAATTATAGTTTATAGGATGAGGAGGTTGAGTTAAAATTAAAGTTCAAATATGGGATAATTAGTTATGAATAATCAAATATTATCAGTTATCATCATATCTAAAAATTATGGATAAGAGAGAAGAATTTGAAACTTATATCAAAGAACAAAAAAAATGAAAGATAAATTGATACGTGGATAGGCTGAGAGAGTAAGATTACACTCACTTAGATTTGACTTTTATACTCCCCCGTCTCAAAAATATTACAACGCTTTAATTTTTTGCAGAATTTAAAAAATTTGTTTGATTTTATAATTTTAAAAATAGAAATATTGATTGAAGTAGTAATATTATAATTTTAAAAAAGAAAATAATGATTGAAGTGGTGGGATATAGTAATGATATTATAGTTTTAAATAGGAGAATAATAATTGAAGTGGTAGACCATATTTGATAAAGTAAAAGTAATTTAAATAATTTTCATTATTAAATTTTTCAAAAATAAAAGTTGTAATTTTTATGAGACGTCCAAAAAAAATTAATTGTTATAATTTTTATGAGAATGATGAAATATATATATATAAACTCCCCCACATATCCAGTCAAAAAGAAAAATATTCGCATACATACAAGTATATACCCTACCTCATTATCGTTATTACAATTATCCCCTCTATGAAAAGGGATTAATTTTAAAATCTTAAAATTAATATTATTTTAAATTAATTTTTATTTATTAAATCTTAATTAACACATGTATGTTATTTACCAAATTTTATTTATCAAATTATTTGTTATTAAATCATAGCAGTTTTAAATTTTATAATTGGCAGATTGGTTCTTAAAGTTTAAAAATATATATTTTTTTTTTGTAGAGCTAAAAAAGAAAAAGTAGTAAAGTCCCAAGTCCCAACTGGCGAGGATCAACGCGTTTTCAAGTATCCGCAGCTGCTGCATCTTCATCAATCATCATCACCGTCGGACCCGATTCTAATCCCCGGCGCTCGAACTTTCTCAGGTTTCCAACAATCCCATCTTTTCAAATTCTCTACTGCTCAATTAACACCAATTTTGCAGTATTTTCTAATCATTAACGCCAATTTTGCGCCCACTGCTGTATTTTCTAATCATTTATGGTACCTAACTGTTCGATAAAATTCCCAACAGAACTTTTTATAACAATGATTATCTTGTTTGTAATCAGATCAAATTGAATCTTGATTAAACTAATTTTGCAGTAGCTCATTTCGTATTTCACACATTGACATAGTCACACAGTTTTGTTTTATTTAGTTTTCTTTATACTTATGTTTGCGTGTTAGGGGACTTGGAAGCCACATGTAATTCAATGCTTTACAATTGACATCACATTTACGTATTAGCCTTGCATAGTATTTTTTGAACCTCAGTGTGTTAAATGCAATAGTTAGCTATTACTGTTTGATGAAATGTTTGACAGAAAATTTTTCCATGGGTCTTTGGTTCTTGACTATTATCATGTTCGAATTTAGATCAAGTTGAATCTTGATTAAATTAAATTCGCAATAGCTCATTTGGCACTTCACATTCACATAGTCACACATGTTTGTTTGTTGTTCATACTGTTTCTAGTATTCAGATTTTCTGTTTGGTAAGTATTTCTACTATTCTGTTTCATTATACATATAATTATTTGTGTGTGTTAGGGGAGGACTTGGAAGCCATGTTATCTAATTCAATATGGCTTACTTTAGATCAAATTTACACATGCTGCTGGCTAAGCATTACATGGTACTCAGTATGTTTTAATTAAAACTCTGTATGTTCAAATGGTTAATTTCAAGAAAAATTTATCATGGGTCTTTGGTTTTCGGTCATTGTCATGTTCGTGATGAGTTCAAATGGAATCTTTGACCTTACTAAATTTGCAATAGCTCATTCTCGCAGTTTTGTTTTGTGTTCATATTGTTGCAAGTACTTAGCTTCGTTGTATGTATAATTGTTTGTGTGTGTTAGGGAATTGAAACACATTTGCATAAGTGGGCATTGTTGTATTGGTTGTAATGGGTTACGGCCTCATTTTTTTAATATGGGTGATTGTTCATTACATTTGAAAATGTATGACTGTGGATTTCTTTGAATGTTTGTTATTATTATTTGCAGGGTATGGGGCTATGAGTTTAGCTCTACACTAGACTTAGTAGTGAACACAGTGGAACAGGATTTCATGTGTTTAACAATGAAGCGATTTGCTTATATCAACGATGATGATCTATCCCAAGATTTATATTGTGACAACCGCATATCGAACAGAAAGTATACGGTGTTGAACTTTCTGCCGAAAAATTTATGGGAACAATTCAGGTAATCTAGAAACTCTTTTGATGTATATGCATATGTATACTGGCAGAAGCATGTAAATTTCCCTTTACACATTTACCAAATTATTGTGATTTTTGGCTGTTCTGTTATTATTTTTCATAATTGTCTATGTGGAAAGATTGTCGAATGTATCAAATAGTTTTTGTTTATCTTGATGTTCAAAGCTTAACTACTTAGTCTGTTATTCAAATTTTTTTATCAGATGTTTCTCTCTAACTGACTATTACATGGATTGTTGCCTTTTCCTTTTCATCCCAATTTGCTAGATGTATGGGTTTGAAGAATATGCTTGACATTCATTAGTTTTGAATGAAGAGTGCTCTGCCCTAACAAGCACCTACTCCTGGCAAACAGTGAGACTTTACTAAACAAGCTAGAAAAGGCCTTTGCTTTCTATTAGTCAAGCGCTAACGAGCGAGTGAAGCACCCTATAAGGATGGGGCATTAGAGCAAGGACAAAGCTCAATCCATTGATTGTTGCCTCTTGTTAAAAACTAAAGTCTCACCTTGATCTATACCTTTTGACAACCTTAAAAATATAAAGGGGAATAATGTGCTCAAGCAGCCTATCTTACTAATAATAATGATTAGTCTTGTAACTGTGGGCAGTTTGAGTTCTAGTTCTTTACAAGAAGAGGGAAGGACAGGAGACCATCTTGGCCCTAGCATTATTACTTTTCTAAGGCTAGGTTGGAATTTTAATGCCAGAATGCATTCTTGTTGATGCTGTTTATTCATAATCATCACTTCACGCTATTTGAAAAAATGTGTTTCACTAGTTCAGGTTTTACTTTCTTTTTTAAGGAGTTCAACCTACTCCCTCTTTTGTGTCGGTAAAGACGTTGGCATACAATGATCGTTATCATGGCCCCCATGGACTGTCATACTTTAAATTCTGAACCCCCTTCTGCAATTATCATCTCATTTATTACACGTCTGTCACCGTTTTACCTTTAATACACTTATTTCTATCTTCTTTACTGGGTTCGGACTTGCCTCCTAAAAATTGGATTTTACTTGCACGTACCTGAAGAAGAAATATAATTTTAGTGAATATTGTCAAACTATTTACAATAACTGTTTGTGCGGTTTGACTAGTTTGTGGAAGGATATTAAATCTGTAAACAATTTAAGTGAGGAACCCACGTTATTTTAAGAGGGATGTGATGGAGAATTGTAATCCTGATGTTATTTTCTGCATTCGCGTAAAAGCGTGAAGATGAATGTAAATTTATATATTAAATATAATGGCCAGCCGTTAGCCTGAGTGTTATCTCCCATTCCTTGTGAAGAAGCTGTTGAGTTCACGTTCTAGCAAAGTGTAGTTAAAGAAAACAGAAAATTAAATCCTTGGGATTGCTTTAAACTGTTTTCATCTTGTCTTGCTTTTGTGATCTTTTAGGTTTTCATTTTTGTGCTCTGATAAACATGATGGTGTGGTGGTGATTTAGCTGGATCATCATGTTGACCAGGGCACAAAAACAGTACTTGTAAAGAGGGATGTGTATTGTATTATGCTCCCTTTTATTTTAACTTTTTTGACAAATAATTGTCTTCCTTTTATTATGACCACCATGATCTCTTTTTCAATGCTGTAGTTATGATTATGCTTATCCGATCAACTCTTAGTTCAATTGGTGTAGATAATGATCATATCAGTTCTTCTGGCATCATGTTTTTTATGTCTGCAGTATATTTTTTTTGAAATTTTATTTTTGCTTTGTGCCTTGTTATCTTAACATATTTCTCTGCTTGGTTCTCAGCCGATTCATGAACCAGTACTTTCTGTTGATTGCTTGCCTACAACTCTGGCCACTTATTACCCCAGTAAATCCTGCAAGTACATGGGGGCCGCTCGTTTTTATATTTGCTATATCCGCAACAAAAGAGGCGTGGGATGATTATTATAGATATCTTTCAGACATGAAAGCAAATGAAAAAGCAGTTTGGGTTGTAAAGCAGGGTGTCAAAAAACATGTATGTTAATCATATCCTAAAAATGATTACCATTTTGTTGCTTGTGTTAACTTTCAGAACTTTTAGTAGGAATCAAAATTATTAATCTGTTGCCAGTAAGTCAATATGATTGACTTTCCAAGTCAAGACTACTTATCCCTTAATGGTTCTACTTACTTTACTGTCTTGGATAATGTGGTTATTTGTTAAGTTTTCACCGAATCATTCTTTTTTTTATGGTTATAATATGGTAAATGGTTGTCTCATTTGGTTTAAGGTTTCTGAATTCCATCCTTTTAGATAATTCCTTTAATTGGTGATTTTCGCTTGTAGATTAAAGCCCAAGACATTCATGTTGGTAACATAGTGTGGCTTCGTGAAAATGACGAAGTGCCATGTGACCTTGTGCTCCTTGGGACCTCTGAATCACAAGGTCTTTGCTATGTAGAGGTACATTCCTTAGTTCCTGTTATTCATATATTTCGTCTTGTAGCTTATTTTGGAGTCAGCCATCATTTTTCTTATTGGTGAGGGAAACATAGAACCTAACCTCAACGCTACAAGAAGTAGCCCCATACAGGCTATTGGAGTTATTTTCAACAAGATAATATGTTCTCCGTTGAGTCATTTACGGGTTTTGATTGCTGCATCTTCCCGTTAGAGAATGAGAGGGGTACCACTAGAGCTAGAGCTCATTGATATCTCTTCTCTATCAATATTTTCTTATTAATAAAAAAAATGGTTTGAAATTTTATACTTCCGGTGAAAAAAAAATATCAAAACCCTGATAATTCTAGCCTTTGTTTACCCTGCAAATGCCGAGTTAAACTTCGTTTTTCATGGTATTACAATTGATGAAATCCTTAAGATGCTAGGTCAATAGAGTCATAATCTCAGTTTTTGGTAAATGATTGCAAATTTTTTTCTATATTCTATGCAGACATCTGCTATTGATGGTGAAACTGATCTAAAGACACGATTAATACCTGCTGCTTGCATGGGAATAGATTTTGAATTGTTGCACAAAATCAAGGCAAGGATTTCAAATTTCCTCTGATATGCAGAAGATTTGTTAATATATTTTAGAAATAATCGTTCTTTTTTATTTCTTTACTGAAGGGTGTGATTGAGTGCCCACAACCAGATAAAGACATTAGAAGATTTGATGCGAATATGCGGCTTTTTCCTCCATTTCTTGATAATGATGTGTGTCCACTTACCATAAAAAACACAATCCTTCAATCATGTTACTTGCGAAATACAGAGTGGGCCTGTGGAGTTGCCATCTATACAGGCAAGTTCTGTTTTAACTAGTCTATATACTAGCTAGGTTGCATATGGGTGGGGGTTTCAATAAGGGATTTTTACATTAATAGAGGACCTTGAAATTGAGGGTTTTTAAAATTAAAAAAAAAAATTAATTTTTTATTCTCTATTTTTCCAGGTAATGAAACCAAGCTGGGTATGAGTAGGGGTGTTCCAGAGCCCAAGCTCACGGCAATCGATGCAATGATTGACAAGTTGACTGGAGCGATATTTGTTTTTCAGATAGTGGTTGTTATTGTTCTAGGCATAGCTGGAAATGTCTGGAAGGATACAGAAGCAAGGAAGGTTTGTCTCTATATGCTACCTCGTCTTTCCTATCTAGCTCAATTAGTTGGAAATTTTACAGAACATATCTGTTTCCTCTGCTATCCCACTCCAGATATCTTTTACCCACTTTGATATATTTTTTTGCAGCAATGGTATGTTCAGTATCCAAACGAGGGGCCATGGTTTGAATTATTGGTCATCCCTCTGCGGTTTGAACTGCTTTGCTCCATCATGATACCGATATCTATAAAGGTAATCATTTGCATGTTATATATGCGTACTTATTCACTTCTGGTACATTGTCATTGACATGTTTGACATTGATTTTAATCATCATAGGTCTGTTAAAAAATATTTCAACTCATTTAACAGCTCCTTATTTCATAGCGTTTGGTCAAAGCTAGTGTTTTGGCTTAATTGTTTGGTGTTGGAGCATCATTTTGTCCTTAAATGCTTCGGTTTTGAGCATCTTTTAAGGAATTTTACTCATTGGAAAAAAAAAACAAAGTCTTTTGTGGCAATTGGATGCATCTAAAGGCCGTCAGCCTTTCCTGTTTTGCTTCAGCAAATTTTATTTCTACAAAGGATCTCGGTCATGTAGGTTGCCTATAATTAGTTGCTTCACTCCAGAATCATAATTTTCAGAGAAGGGTGGTTTTTTAGGATAAAAAATGTTTTCCAGTACCATTTATGTTTTTTCTTTTCTGGTGCAATAATACCCTTTCTTCTCATGTAGGTGTCTTTGGATCTTGTGAAAAGCTTGTATGCAAAATTTATTGATTGGGACCGTGAGATGATTGATGTTGAAACTGGCACTCCGTCTTATGCAGCAAAGTAAGAAAATTGATGTTCACCCACGACTTTATGCTCGAACACAAGCATAGTTTTATGTATTTATTTAAGTTTTTATTCTTGGATGTGGCAGTACAGCAATTAGTGAGGATCTGGGGCAAGTTGAGTATATATTGACTGATAAAACTGGAACACTTACTGAGAATAAAATGATCTTCAAAAGATGCTGTATAAGTGGAACTTTCTACGGGAATGAGAACGGTGATGCCATAAAAGGTTTGTTCTTTTATTTTCTATGTGGCAATTTTACCCCCTCACTTCTATTGCACACGTACTCTCTCTCTCTCTCTGTGTAATGGGGCCCACCCACTCTCGCTTGCTTCTTAATATCAGAAGGGATTCTTACAGTTACATTCTTTGCAGATGTGGAGCTGCTTAATGCTGTAGCTAGTGGTTCCCCTGATATTATTCGATTTCTTACAGTTATGTCAATCTGTAACACCGTGATACCCGTGCAAAGGTATTCCCCAGCATATGTGTTGTTTAACATTCTTGCTAATCTTGTTCACTTTACTGGAACCAGAAAAACATTATTTTTCTATTTTCACATGCAATGGTGATTTTGTTCCTGAATTATTATTATTACTGTGATTTCTCAATCTTCCATAGCAAAGCTGGAGTGCTTTCGTACAAGGCGCAATCACAGGATGAGGAAGCTCTTGTTCGTGCTGCTGCTCATTTACATATGGTTTTCGTCAATAAGAATTCTACTATTCTTGGTACAAAGTCTTTCTTCTTCTGCTGTTAGACAATGATAAATTGATATAAACATGAATGTTGTACCTGCTCTAAAAAAAATTATACTTCTTTTTCAGAAATCAATTTCAATTCTTCTCCAATACAATATGAATTGTTGGACATTCTGGAATTCACTTCGGATAGGAAAAGAATGTCAATAGTTGTTAGAGATAGCCAAAGTGGAAAATTTTTCCTTCTGTCGAAAGGAGCCGATGAAGCAATTTTTCCTTGTGCACGTTCTGGTAATTCTTGATTTACGCTTTTGGTAATTTTCGCTAGGATTGCTATAAGATATAGGGTGCATTTGTAGGACCATTTGCAAACTTTTGGAAGACAATATCAATCATGTATTTTTGTGAAGTCTGTCTCTCTATCTCTCTCTCAGAGTGTATCTGTTTTGATTCCAAATCAATTAACGAGACCACTATTTGTTATATAATTTGTTAATCAGTCAAAATTTGGAAAAATATGATGATTGTAAAGATGTTATGATATTCTTTATAGCACACTGACCCATTTTGCCCCTTATAAAGTTGGCTTGTTACCTTTCATGTTTTCAAGGCTTATTGTCTTACATGGTCCATCTAATTTTTTGAATACTGAGCTACTCTATGTTCGTACTTTTTGATTGTTTGACTTCCTATCTGAAATTTGTCAGGACAACAAACAAGAACATTCTCTGAAGCCGTAGAACAATATGCTCAAATGGGATTGCGGACATTATGCTTGGCTTGGCGTGAATTACAGGAAGATGAATATCGAGAATGGTCATCCATGTTTAAAGAGGCTAATAGCACATTGGTTGATAGAGAGGTAAAGTATGCATCTTAATTGATCTGCTGACCCCTTCTCTATATTTCTTCATATGTACTGCATCTTCTTTTTATATTCTTTTAATATATGTAATATATTTTTAGTGGAGAGTCGCTGAAGTCTGCCAAAGATTGGAGCATGATTTTGAAATTCTTGGGGTTGCTGCTATAGAAGATCGTCTACAGGTGAGCCTTTAGCATTACGAGGGGTTTAAAATAACTGTAAGTGTAAGCTGTTTCATATATCGACTTCTATCATCCCTTGTTCTATTAGCTTGTTGATGCTTAGGCTTCGCTGCTTTCTGTACAATTATACAGGATGGCGTACCAGAGACAATTGAAACACTTCGAAAAGCAGGAATCAACTTTTGGATGCTAACTGGAGACAAGCAGAATACTGCTATACAAATTGCTCTTTCATGCAACTTTGTTTCTCCAGGTAAATTGTTTACATTTTTGGTCTTTCCTTTGTTTCGTTAGTGGTTTTGTTTCCAACTATGAGTGTATGACAATGAGTGGGACCAGTTAAATTTGTTTATTCATGTCTCATCAAATATTATTTTCCATTTCTAATTTTGAATAACTTATTCACGCTTGGCAGAACCTAAAGGTCAGCTCCTGTTGATTAATGGCAAAACGAAAGATGAAGTTTTTACAAGTCTAGAAAGAGTTCTTCTCACAATGAGAATAACGGATTCAGAACCTAAGGTGAGGTTTGCTTTTTATCTATCTTGTTAACATTGTCTGTTTTCAAACTTCTTGATTCTCAGTTATTATTAATGGAGGACCTAAAACTTGGTTTAAGGCTTCTAGGGGCTTAAGACAGACTGACTCTATGTGCCCATTTCTACTTTGGTTGTAAATGCTCTTAGTAGGATCTTGTCACGTAGTGAAGAGGTTGGCTTGGTAGCTGGTTGTCCTACGGCAGAGATGATATTTGAGTGACTCACCCTCAGTTTGCTGATGATACTATCATCTTCCTTTCTGAGGGTGTTCTAGGCCTTAAGAATGTTATGACCATGCTACAGATTATTGAGGGGATTTCAGGTCTTAAGGTTAACTTATCTAAGTGTAGTCTTATTGGTATTAATTTAGACACTCAAGCTCTAGATCCTTGCGCCTCTTTGGTGGGTTGTGTCACTCGGGATTTGCCTTTTACATACCTTGATGTGCCTTTAGGTGGTATTGTGGCAATCCTTCCTCTAAATCTTTTTGGGATCTGGTTGTGGAAAGGAAGCTAAGAGATTAGATGGTTGGAAAGGTTTGTTCTTTTCTTTAGGGGTTAAGGATCACGTTGATTCAGTCTTGTCTTTCTAGTATTCCTATTTACTATATGTCCCTTTTTTAAGCTTCCAGTTGACATAGCTACGTCTCTTTAGATATGAATCAGTTCATTTGGTCAGGGTCGACTGAGGAATGTAAGGATCATTTGGTAGATTGGGATAAGGTCTGTGAGCCTAAGAGAGAAGATCGAAGATCGAAGAGGTCTTCGGTCTAGGGAATTTTGTCTCAAAGAAGCTTTCCCTTGCAAGTAAATGATTATGGCAGTTCCCTTTGGAGCCGAATTCTCTATGGCATAAAGTGATTAAAAACAAATATGGTCCTCATCGGAACGAGTGGGGTGCAAATTCTACCCAAAATGCGCTGTCCTTACAGGGTTGGGGATGGGGATCACAATATTTTTTGGGAAGACACTTGGCTTGATAATGCCCTTCTTATGACAATGTTTCCTAGGCTATTCTCTCTCTCTTCTTTACATAATACTCCCATGGACTCCTCCATTCATTTGGAAGGAGAGACAGTTTCTTGGAACTTCCATTTTTTCAGAAACCAAAAGATCGTGAGGCTAATCATCTTACCATTCTTCTGGGTCTTCGTAGTGAGGTCTTTCATTATCCGTCTCCTCCAGATAAGAGATTATGGTCCTTGGGTTCTTCCATTATCTTTTCTTGCAAGTCATACTTCGATTGTCTTATTCATGTTCGTTCTACAAAGAATTTCCCTTTATCTTCTTATATTTGGAAGGCCAAGGTTCCTTCAAAAATTAAGGCTTTCGATTGGTCTGCTGTTCCACACAATCTCACAAATGCATGTGTGTTGTGCAGACAGAGTCAGAGAGCCATGAGCATCTTTTTGTGCGTTGTGTTCTAGCGCAAAGGTTATGGAATCACCTTTTTGGGATCTTTGAGGAGGCTTGGGTTTCCCCTTACTCATTGGAGAGTTTGCATCAGATTAGATTTGTGGGGTAAATGCACAGAATGGAATTCTAGAATTTTCAATGATTCCCAACACTCTCTTCTCCTTCTTTGGGATAGGATTTCTTTCCTAGCATCTTCATAGGCTTCAGCTGTGTGAGCTTTTAGAGGAATTGCTATTTTGGATATCCATAGAGACTGGGAGGTGACTCTTTACTAGTTCTTATTATTTTCCTTTTGCATATTGTTAGAGGAATTCTAATTAACAAAAATGAACTTTCTATGATAAGGTTGATGGTGCTTCTGTAGAATTAGTTCCTATATTTTAAAAAAATCATTGAATGGACACTTTTCTTACAGGATGTGGCATTTGTTGTTGATGGTTGGGCTCTCGAAATTGCACTTAAGCATTATCGGAAGGCATTCACGGAATTAGCAATATTGTCAAGGACAGCTATTTGCTGTCGTGTTACACCATCTCAAAAAGCACAGGTGCTCCTTTTTCTGATAATTATTGATTCAGAAGTTCAAAAATATTCACTTAATCGGGGTTAAGAAATTGATGACTTTCTTCAATATTACTTATTTTCTTGTTTTGAGAATATAAACATTAGTTATTCGTGGCGTAAATAAACTCAAAACAAAGGTATATTTTCAGTGACACATAGCCCTGATAATTAAAGTATACCCCTAGAAAAATTATCTTTTTACTGTGTAAACTTTACCTCTCCTTTTCTATTCAGAACCACTGAACTATTACATTTTCAGCTTGTAGGGCTCCTAAAATCATGTGAGTACAGAACATTAGCTATTGGAGATGGAGGGAATGATGTGAGGATGATACAACAGGCTGATATTGGGGTTGGCATAAGTGGTAGAGAAGGACTGCAGGCAGCTAGGGCAGCTGATTATAGTATTGGAAGTAAGACTCTGATTATCAATTGATTTTATATACTTATATGCCTTCGTTTTCAAGTACAAATTAGAATCTTTACATATAATATATAAATACAAAAGGATGAAATCCCTACCTACCACCTCGGCGCCTAGGAAATGCTTAGGCTGCCCTTTGCCACCTAGGCCTGTCAGATTCTTAAAACACTGCTCTAATTTAAATTTCTGTATTTGTCATATATCTTATAGACTAAGTTCATATTAGCATATTCTATGTCCCTTTTTTCTTTTCTTTTTTTTTTAATTTTTAAAATCAGTTGCATCCTCTCCTTTTTTGAATGTTCTACTATTTTGATGCAAGATTTTCTCTTGCTTGTGAATTGGAATATTTGCAGGTACTTTAAGTTAATATTCTGGCCATCACTTAATTTTCCAAATTTTTACATCTTTATCTTTCCTTGGCTTGTAGAGTTCAGGTTTCTTAAAAGATTGATACTTGTCCATGGACGGTACTCTTATAATCGTACAGCATTTCTGTCCCAATATTCCTTCTACAAGTCCCTACTGATATGTTTTATCCAGATATTGTAAGTTCTTGTGGATTACAATATTATTTCTCGATTATTTATGTAATATTATATTCTTCAAAAGTACTAACATAAGAAATATTCAGTTTCTCGTTTATTTCAGGTGTATCTGGAACTAGCCTTTTCAATTCGGTCAGCTTGATGGCTTATAATGTTTTCTATACCAGCATTCCCGTTCTCGCTAGTGTCCTTGACAAAGATCTTAGTGAAAGAACTGTGATGCAACATCCTCAAATATTATTTTACTGCCAAGCTGGAAGGTTTGTTTTTTAATCGTCTTTGTCTACATTACAATTCCCTCTGTTTTGCAAAAGGAGTCTCTCTGTAAAATTTGCTAGTATTAATGATGGTTTTTCTTTCCGTGTTTACCCTTAGGCAGTGAATGTTTAGTTTAATGGTGATGACACGATAATGTAATTACAATGGCAAACATGAGAATATTTTGTAATTCTGTACAATCATCTAGTAATCTGAACTTTTTTCAGAACAAAAAAAATTGGCAAATGGAACTCTTTTTCTGGAAGAGGAGTATTTACTAGTTACTTTTATTGAGAATTTACTAATCACTAAATTGGGAATTATTTGTATCAGGCTTCTAAATCCTAGTACCTTTGCTGGATGGTTTGGCCGATCACTCTTCCATGTAAGTGCTGTACTACTTGACCCTTGTATAAATACTATTCCTCTACTACTGAGCTCTGGTTTATGCATTTTTTAAGTACGAGGAAAATGGAGTTAACTCTGTGATTCACTGTGATTGTTGTCGAAGTAGTAGGTAGCTAGCAGTACTAGCCCAAACTACAATAGCCTAGTTCTGCCATACGTGTGTGATTTCATACAGTCCATGATGGCTGCTTACCTAGTTACCAAAAAGAAAATTCAGATTCCTGTTTAGGTCAACTATTCCACTTATAGCCCTCCATTCTGCAGAGTACATATGTTTAACAAACAAGAACTGTTCCTAATCTTTAAAGTTGATTTTCTTGTTTCCTGAGCTGTATCTTTCTGGTTCTATATAAGTTCAAGTACTGATACTCAAAGAAATTCCAGGCAATTGTTGTATTCGTAATCACTATACATTCATACGCTTTTGAGAAAAGTGAGATGGAGGAGGTCTCAATGGTGGCACTCTCTGGATGTATTTGGTTGCAGGCTTTTGTTGTCGCAATGGAGACAAAGTAAGCCTATGTATATAAATTTGATCTGTTTGACTCAATTTTGCCTGATAATCAGTCATATACTACAAAATTACAATTTTATGGATTTCTAAAATGTGGTTATTATCGGAAATTGAAATAAACTCCAGCCGCCATTCACCAAATTTTGTAATGAAAATATTTTCTTGAATTTCCTCATTTGAATGTAGATTGCAATTATTTGTCTGTTGTAACCACAAGGTTTGTGTTTTGATGCATGTAGTTCCATCACTATATTGCAACATGTTGCCATATGGGGAAACCTGGTTGGATTTTATATCATCAACTGGATCATCAGTGCGGTGCCATCATCAGGGATGTACACAATCATGTTCCGACTTTGTAGACAACCATCTTACTGGATTACTATGTTTGTAAGTTTTCCTGGCTAGGTGGAGATGGGTGTTAAACGAGCCAAGCCTTCGCAAGCTGGCTCGAGCTTGGCTCGTTTAAAGTTCAGCTCGATAATGTAAAATATTTTAAGTCACTCATGAATAAGCTCAGGCTTGGCTCATTTGCACCCCTAGTTAGAGAATACCTGTGCACTTATTTGGTTGTTTGTTAAAATGTAAGCTAACCAAAAACTGAAATCCTGTTTCAGCTCATTGTGGCTTCAGGGATGGGCCCAGTTTTGGCTCTGAAGTACTTCAGATTTACATACAGATCGAGTAAAATCAACATTCTTCAGCAAGCCGAGCGTTTAGGCGGGCCTATCTTGACATTGGGCAATATAGAGCCACAGCAAAGATCTCTAGAGAAAGAAGTGTCTGCATTATCAATTTCTCAACCTAAGAACAGGAGTAGTGCAGTGTATGAACCTCTTCTTTCAGATTCCCCAAATGCCGTGAGGCGGTCTTTTGGGCCTGGGACACCATTTGATTTCTTTCAGCCCCAGACCAGATTGTCATCAAGTTATTCACGAAATTGCAAGGACAACTGAAACTTACTAAGTTACCTGACAACAAAAGCCCAACTAATGAAGAACTCGAAAGCAAAGAATATAGACATTGTAGTATAGATTTGGCTGCATTATCTCCTCATTTGTCAAAAATGAACAAGTTACGGTATTTAAGCTTTGTAATTTTTCGTTTGTAACAACTTCGACTGTGCAAGTCAAGTAGCTCATTACAGTCACATTTCAATTAGGCTTACAGTAGTATCGATGGAGCTATGGAGGGGAAAAGTTGCCTACCCTTGTGTGCTAATTGCAATAACTTTGTAAAAA
>JAUMHB010083145.1:26130-44378 GCA_032359685.1 Pittosporum tobira
ATCGTGTCAAGGCAATGCCATCATTGGCCTTGGTCATTACTGACGTGCCATACCATTGGGACGCCCGGGTTACATGTTAACTCGTGGCCCTATGACAGTAGCTGAGTTTGGTGGATGAGTTGCAATAGTTATTCTTTCTCTTGCTGCTTGATTCTTTTTGCTTGACTAAGGAATTCTGATTATTAGGTTTATTAAGCCGACGAGATCTTAACTCTAATTGAAGCACTCAATTCAAAATTATCAATTAATTAATAATGAATAGTCTTTCATGTTTATATATTTAACATTAATTATTTAGTTAGTTGATTTGAGATTTTGTATCTCACCACAATCTTTTACGTGTGACGTAAATTTGAATAAAACACATGAACTTGAATGACATAGAACATGTTAAGTCATACAAATGATTGAACATGTCTTGATACCATATTAAAGTATCTAATTCAAAAATAATTGACAATTAATAGAGTAATATCTCATATTTATATAGTGAACATTAATTATTTAATTATTCAATTTGGGATCTTATATATATCGCCATCTGATTTAGAATCTTATATCTAAACAATTCTGATTTTTCACCTTTTCTATTATTATTAAAATAAATAAATAGGCACGGGAAGAGAATTTCAGTACAACTTTGCCACTGACGATCTATAAAGGTATATTTAGATTTCAACCGTAATGATGGGAAAAAGGAGAAGTTAGTCATGAAAGATCAACTTGCTTGTTAATCAGTGCACTGTTTGGAAATTGTAATAGATAATGCCAACAGTAAAATTCACACTAATTGTAATAATTTCTTACGATTGTCTGATATAAATTTTAAGATAAATGAAAAGTATATTAGAATAATATATTTTTATAATATTTTAATTATAATTAAAAATATAATATATGAATACACTTAAAAAAATTAATTAAAAATAAATTATTTTAATATATATTTTTTATATATATTAAAATTTGTATCATACAATCATTAAAGATTATTATAATTATTATAAGATGGCATGAATAAAATATTTTCAACTTGATTCTTTTACTCCACTAACTGGATTTGTGCCCTTGGAAATTGTCTGTCTCCATGTAATTATTTTTTTAATCTCCCCCAACATGGTGTGACTTCCTATTTCAGGAACATAATTAATTTCAGTAACTTTTGTTTCTTGAACTTAATTATAACTACATACACATTCATTATATATATATATATATATATATATTGTATATTAATTTAATAAAATATAATATAATATATAATATAATTAAAAAATAAATATTTTTTAAATTAAATATTTAAATTTTAAAATAATATACTTTATATTATTTTATATAAAATAAGTATACAATAAATGTGCGCATATCTTTTCTCAATAAATTATGCATTTATCATGGTGACTTTCCCCTAACATGATAAATATTACGAATTTAGTCAAATTGCTGAAACTCATTTTCCTCGATAAAATTAAGATATTGAATTTTAGTCGACAAATTTAACCTAATTATTTGGCGAATTCGACAATTGTGTCTGACTCGTACGTGAAAACTTTTAAAAAACGTTCACATGCACCTTCGTCTTCTCCCATGGACCGGTTTCACCTTAAATCGAGAGAGATGGAGGGGCATATAGTATTTGATGAAGTTGTTAGGACTTTTATTGTTCTCTAACATGTTTTTGAGTTGATTTTGTAGATAACTTGGACCTTTTTGTCTGACCTTTGTGCGTCAACACTTGGCGAAAACATTTGTGAAATGTTCATTTAAAATATATATATATATATATAAATAATATGTATATATATATATATATATAAATAAATAATATGTAACTACACTTTAACATTCCCTACGCACGTATGGCAAGTCATCTTCGTTGAAATGGAAAGTCCTTGAAGGAATCTCGGTTGACAGGATATCCAAAGAAGACAACTATATGCTCTATCCGTTTTATTTATATTTTTTTAAATTATTATATATTATTATAATATATTTAATTTTAAAATTTAATAATATTAATTGTCTAAATT
Organism: Pittosporum tobira; assembly: GCA_032359685.1. NCBI lineage: Eukaryota > Viridiplantae > Streptophyta > Magnoliopsida > Apiales > Pittosporaceae > Pittosporum > Pittosporum tobira. Next base: position 28,161 of record JAUMHB010083145.1, read on the forward strand.
ATTTTTATTTTAGCAAATATGGCTCACCACTTCAATCATTATTCTCATATTTAAAATTATAATATTATTAATTCAATCAATATTTTTTTTCTAAATTTATAATATTAAATATTTTTTTTTAAATTCTATAAAAAAATAAAATATTACAACTCAGGACGGAAGGAGTAGGTGAGTAAGTTGCCTTCAAATTAATGCATGCTAAGAAATTCTGCCTTGGAAGGACAGAAATTAAAGCACAGAAATGACCCTACAAATTGACTATATATGTCAAAAGGTGACAAAAAACTGCCAAATAAAAAAAAAAAAAAATAGGTATTGCATTTAATAAGTACTTTAAACATTAAAAATTGATGTATGGCAAACTGCCAAAGGATAATATTTTTTGACACAATTTGTTTTAGTAGATTATAATTTATTTGTTAAAAATAAATTATTTTAAATATATTTATTTTATCTAATTTTTAAGAAATTATAAATTAAATATAATAATATTTTTTATTTATTTTTAAAAATTAATTAATAAATATTTTTTTATAACTTATAATTTATTAAAATTGACAAATAAATTATAAATTATTTTCAAATGATTGTACCAAGTAGGACCACTGTATCTGGTAGAACGTGTGGGACATTAAAAAAAAAAAAAGAACAATAAATAGGCCAAATGGTACTAGTTACTCCTTAAGTAAAAATGTACTGTATTAGTTGCTTTGTAGAACATTTTACCACTATTTTTTTTTAAATCACGTAATTTTAATTAATATATGATTATATTTAGGAGTCCTCTAATATTTTAGATTAATTGTGCTCATAAAATTGATTAATTTTTATTCTATTATTATTTAATTAAAATTATTTAAACACTAGACTTAGACTTGGTAATTGAGTATTCATGGATAAATCTATGGTGGATAATAATGGGTTACTTAAATTTACTCACACGTAAATTTATTCAAATTTTTTTTGGATATATAAAACCGTATCCATTATCCATAGATACGGGTACTAGATAAACTGTGAGTACCTGTAATAATTTTTGTTTTTATTTTAAAATTATTTTTTGAATAATTTAATACTTTCTATAGACCAAATAAATAAACAAATACACACATGCACAAACAATATTTCCCTAGTTCTGATTTAGAATGAATAATTAATGAAATTCTTATTATCTATCATTTTATCAGAAAGAAAAAAGATTAAATGTAAATGTCTTTACTTTAAACGTATGTAAATTATGCATGTTACTGCCTCTCCCAAGCTCACTGATTGTAATTAAGCTTTGTAAATTTTGCAGTTCTCTCATTTTAAAATCTAAAACTTACATTTTAATTTTCGATCCTTGTTCAAAACTAATTTTTACACAAAATAAATATAACTTAAATGAATAAAATTATGAGAAAAAAATGCATAAATTTATTAATTTTAACTTTTATGCAATTGAATAACTCGTAAGTACCGATGACTTAGATACAAAAAATGACTGATAAAAACATATATGTATTTATTTACTCATTATTTGGATATGTTAAATGAGGTCCGTTACTTATATATTTTTAAATATTCATAAGTATCCATAAATTTAAATCAAATTTTGTCCGATCTAATTAAACTCTCGTTCTATCGCTTAAAAAGACTATAGATTCTACACTTTTGCCTATGAGTATTGTATTCAAACCTTTTAAGTTGGTTGTAGATGTTTTGTCAACCTCAATATTTATTGGAGGTTCAATTTGGGGTTTTCAACTTTATAATGCTTTGAGGGACAAATTTCTTAGTTGTGAAGATATCCATCACTCGGGATTTTAATATTACAATTTATATTATAAAACGGTAAGAATAATTTATTTATTTTTTTATTGTATCCTCGTATGATTGATATTTTTATCCTAAGAAGTCATTTTTACATAATAAAAATTTAACTTTCATTACAAAAAATTATAAAAGTGGGAGAGAGTTCTATCCAAAATTGTCTATATATCGTTATTTTCTCTCCTTTTTTTTTAATCTCTTTTCATATTTAATTTATTAAGCAAAAATAAATAAATTAAAAGTCTTAATTTTCTCACATCTAACATTTACTGTCATTAATTTAAAAGTCTTATATATATATATAAATGTTAGATGTGAGAAAATTAAGACTTTTAATTTTTTTTTTTGCTTAATAAATTAAATAAATATATATATATATATATTCGTAATTAGGTAGTTGAACAATTATGGCTAAGAATTGTCTATTTCATAAATTCATTAATGAAAAAGACAAACACGTCCTTACAACCCATTTGACTTTCGAACGAGAATTTAAAATATCACTACAGAATATACTAAACTTGTCCCCTCGTTACAAACTAAAACCGTTTTAAATATTGTTTTATCTTTTATTTTATTTTAAATATAATTTAATTTTTATATTTATTTAAATTTATTAATTATAAAAATTAATTATAATTTTTTAATAAAAATACAATAATTCTATTAAGTTGAGACAACATATAAAATCATATTTAGAATAATATATTTAGACTCCCTCGCTACATGACATGGTCATAAATAAGTTTCGATAATCCACTATTAGAGCTGTAAAGTGAGCTGGGTTGTACCAAATTCATCGACCTCGACTTCGAATTCGAATTCGGTTTGTTTTGTTAAATAAATAAAAAATGAGTTTGATCTAGACTCATTTAATTTAAATAATTTTTTTTGATATTTTAATAAATAAAATTTAATTTTTTTAATAAATAATTTATAAATATTTAATGTTATCGAGATTAACTCAAATTTAGTACGTTAAATTAAATAATTTTTTTAACAAATTCAACCCAAATTTTAAGTGAACCAACTCTAACTTTAAACAAACATTTACCTAGTTTAACATCCATATCCATGATATTATCTTATGTGAGACTTGAAAGAATATTATCAAAATATTGAATTTAAATTATATTTTTGTTAAATTGCAACATGAATTTAAATAAATTTTATTTAAAAAAAAATTAATAATGATACTAAATATTTTAACTTTAGAAATTAGAGATTTTTTTTTTGTTTTTGTAAAAGAGAAAATTAATTTATATCAAGTGCACAGAAAGTGTGACACGTCATTATGGAGGCCTGACAGCTGTGATAATAAAAGGCCCAAATTAATACTGACAATTGGAGTGTTGGGCTGCTACAAAACCAATCAACTTACAATTTATTTTATTTTATTTTTGGTCATATTAAGGGTTCATAAAAGATTGCGTTACTAAGCTCGTGTTTGGGCACGGTATTAACGCGTGTCACTCCTTATTATCAGTAAAGTAAATGTCAATCAATTTCACCATTTATTTCTTTATTATTTTCTCATTTAACTTTTTCATTTTCTATATTATTACTAGATATTGACATTGATTTTTGTAATTGGAGTATTTCAAAAGTTACCTCTCACACCATTTTAAATTCAATACTCAAAGTTTAGTTGGTAGGTTAATTTTTATCACAATGTATGGACTTCATATTATGGAGTTATATAAAGCTATATTTAAATGCTAATTTACATGACTTAATAATATAAAATTGTTCGTAATTTTTGAAATTCTTTAAATTATTATATATATATATATATATTTATTTTTTATTTTTTTTCAACAGGAAATGTCATCTCATCTCGATAAGATAATTGAGATTATGACAATAATTAAAAAATAAATATGTTTTTGTGTTAAATCGTAGTTTACGTAAATTTGTATAATATTTATTTTATAAGAGCATAAAGAAAATTATGAATTCTTATCATTTTACCTTACTTTGATTGGAAAGATTTATATTTGTAATATTCCTAAAGACAATTGAGAAGTCATTTGTGATTTTTTTGGATATAATTTATATTGACAAAATTATTTGAAATTGGAAAATTCTTTATTTTAAAACATTTAAGATAATTGTTTCCTCCATTTTTATTTTATTTTTCTTTTTGAACACACGACCGGTGTCAATTGATTTTTTTTGCCAAAAAAAATAAAAATACACATATTATAATCGAGTAAAGAGCTAATAAAAATATAAAACATAAAGAAACACTTTTAAACTCCATTTACTTTAGGGGAAGAAAGCGTTTTAATAGATGAAACCAAAGACTTTGTAATGCAATTAAAGCAACCAACAATTATTTAACTCTTACGCTATAAAAGTTATTAGACCGAGAAGAGACGGAGTGAGACTCTGTAAATTGAGGAATTAATAAATAATATTTTTTTAATAAAAATAAAAAAAGTTTAATTTAAAAAATTTATATCAAAAATTTTCATACAAAATAGATTTTTAAAAAAATTGAGGGAATCTTTCATACCTACACGAGTGGATGCCTAATTAGTGGAATAAAAACCTTAACGTATAAACAATAATTATACAAAATCAATTCATTTTAAATAGAAATTAACTAAAGGTATTCGATTTGTCTAGATGATAAATAATTGTCTAATATGCAGACTCTTAACTGATAATTAATTAAACTTAAACAAAAAATATTTAAATTTATTATTTAAATTTTTTTTGCTTAATTTTGATTAATTTTTAAATTAATTCTAAAAAATCCCCTGTCTAAATAAATTAAATATTTAAAATTAATTAATTTATACTTATATTCAATTAATATATAATTAAAATTATTTAAATACTAAATTTTCCATCTACCCTCTTATCAATTTACAAACAAATAAAAGTGTTTGGCTATAAAGTTTGAGACATGAGAGGCCCACCTCGGAATTAGATGTCTATTAGGGCAAAGTAGCTTTCTAAATGAAATCAAATTGTGGCAGGACAACGAGCTCACAAGTACAATTGCTCGATTTACATCATTTTTTCATGATTCCGGAATCAAAATCATTTTAAGTTTTAATTTACTGACCGTGTGTGTATTCGTATATATAATAGCAAAAAAATATTTTCATTTTTTCAAAATAAAAAAATAATTAATTTTTATTAAATTTATATTTAAAAATAATAAAAAATATAAGTTCTTAATTTATTCTCTCGGTGTAATCTTTCTTTTAATAGAAAAATAAAAATTAAATGTATATTTTAAAATTTTATTTTCTTAACATGAAAGTAATTATAAATTTGAAAAATTTATTGAAAAATAAATAAATAAATAAGACAACATAGCACTAGGCAGGACGGCCCATTGGATCATCAGCTTTTCCATCTTCATCGCTTTCGGCCCTTTCCTCATTTCTTCTTTCTCTCTCATCTTTTTACATCAGCAAGCAACCACCATCTCCACGACCACGAGGTTTTCCGGTTTCATCCCCTACCCTAGGGTTTTCTGCCACGTTTTCCCCCATCAAAACCTCACTCTTATTACATATACATGCCCAAAACGCACATCTACAGTCCCCATCTCTACACATATTCACACACCCACAGAGACTCTCGAAGCTCTTTTAATGGTGGTGCTTCTCTGAGGGTATTTCAGTAAAAATTTCTTCGATGCAATCCGCTCAATGACTCTATTTCCACTAATAATCAATGGGGACTGTTCGTTTTTTCTCGTACCTCCATCTCGCTTTACTCGCCGTTATTATTTCAAGCCCTAGGTTTTTGTTCGCTCCGGTTACTTGTTTAATTGACGATGATGTGGCGATTAGTGAATTTGATATAAGCCTATTTCACCAGGATTACTCTCCGCCAGCGCCGCCGCCTCCGCCGCCGCACCCGCCGTCGGTGTCGTGCGAGGATGATCTAGGCGGAGTCGGATCACTGGATACTACTTGTAAGATCGTGGCGAGTTTGAATTTGACGAAAGATGTGTATATAGCAGGGAAGGGCGATTTTTTTATCCTGTCCAATGTGAGCGTTAATTGTTTGGTTCCTGGATGTGAAATTGCTATTAATGTTACTGGTAATTTTAGTTTAGGTGAGGACGCATCTATTGTGGCTGGAGCTTTTCATCTTTCCGCTGATAATGCTACGTTTTGCAATGGTTCTGTGGTTAATACAACTGCAATGGCTGGTTCCCCACCGGCTCAGACTAGTGGGACCCCTCAAGGGCTTGATGGGGCAGGTGGGGGACATGGGGGAAGAGGGGCTTGCTGTTTAACTAATAAGGAGAAGTTACCTGAGGATGTTTGGGGTGGGGACGCTTACTCGTGGAACACGTTAAGGAAGCCATGTAGTTATGGGAGCAAAGGCGGGACAACAAGTAAGGAGGTTGATTACGGTGGAGGTGGTGGTGGAATTATTGTGTTGGTTGTGTACAATAATGCTGAGGTGAATGGTAGTTTGTTGGCTGATGGGGGTGATGGAAGTCCCAAGGGTGGAGGTGGGTCTGGAGGCAGCATCTATATCAAGGCTCATAAAATGTAAATCTCCTTTCATTTTGATTGATTTAATTTGAGAATTTCTTGTTGCTTATCATTTTTGTTCCTTGAGAATCTCATGTTGTTCATTTTTGAGTATTGAAATGCATATTGTGCACAAAATAATGATTTATTTAACTTTTTATGAAAGAAAAAAAAAGTGTATACATTAAGTTGCTTCTTTTTCTTCTTGTTGTATAGACTTGTCATGAGTGAAATGTAGTGTTGATCGCATTTCTGTAAACCTGGGCTCAAAAATTATACTTTCTATGTAACGAAGCATGGAGAGCTTATAATATGTTTACTGGGATATAATAAATAAAATCAAAACTTTAATTGTAGCATAATAAAGCTTCAATTTTGCATAAGATTTAGAGTAACATCTGTTTAGCACTTTAGCTTTACATCACTATCAAGAACTGTAGAGGTTTTAAATTAAATCCGATACTGTTCTGGTCAATTGTTCGCACACCTTTCTTCATCTTTGTCCTTTACTCATTTAGCTCGCTTTGAACATCCGGTAAAAAGAGGCGCCCCTCAACAGAAATCTGTATTGTCCTTGGTGACATCTTCACTTTATACCGAGCTTCTACTGATAGTGTTACTTTTTGGAAGACGGGAGGAAGTAGATATGCAAGGGAAGATTTCTTAGTTGGTGGGCGAATGTTTATGGATAAAAAATGGCCTTATTAGAAGCACTTAATTGCTTAATCCATTTCCTTGATATAAAAAAGATCTTGTTAGTTTTATCAGAAAGAAACAAAGATGCCTTATTAGAGCATTTAATTGCTTAATCCCTTTCCTTTATATTTAAGTTTGGCCCTAAGTATGGGATTGGAGTCGGCAACTTTGAGGTTATTCCTCATGGATTTTGCTATTTTACACCTTTTTAGGTTAATTGCTTTATCCATTTTGTTCATATTTAATTGAAGATTTGTGTACACATTACACAACTGGGTGAAGTTTCTCTTGGATTAGATGGTTGCCATTACATATGTGGTACTCTTTGTAGTTAGGCATGCCATTTCTAAATTGATGATTTGCCACAATTTTCCAAGTACACCTTAGCTAATTACAGGCTCGCCTAGAAGTCATGACATATGTTGGTATTGGTACTCTTAACAGTCTCACTAGTTCTGATGTAGTAGATCACTTAAATCCTTGATGTCCTTGTCAGTCCAACTAGGCTTAGTTTCACACCAGCAGACCTCCAACCTAAGATGCCAACAGTACCACACAGTGGTATTAGTTGGTCAGTTTTGATATAAGAATTTGACCGAAACCCAATGGTCAACACAGATACTCTTTTCGTGATACACTCATCTGTACATGTGTTTGTGTGCTTGGCTGCTCGCGAGTCGCGGCAATAATAATTGTTTGAGTGTATGTGGGTATGACTACTTTTTTTTCTTACTCTATCTCAGTTTGTAGATACATTCTATTTCAAGTTAGTTATTCTGCTCTACAGGACTGGAAGTGGTATCATAACTGCTTTAGGTGGCAATGGATTTGGTGGTGGAGGCGGCGGAAGGGTTTCTGTTGACGTATTTAGCAGGCATGACGACCCCAAAATCTTGGCTCATGGTAGGGCCCATTGCATATATATTTCATGCTTATAGTTTTAAATTTGTGTAAGTTTAGTCGCATCAAATCTTCACACTTCCATGTTTACAGGTGGAAGCAGTGTTGGCTGCCCTGAAAACTCGGGGGCTGCAGGGACTTTCTATGATACCGTTCCCCGGAGCCTTTATGTTAGCAATTACAACATGTCAACTGATACGGACACACTTCTTCTAGAGTTTCCATATCAGCCTCTAATGACAAATGTTTATATTCAAGACCTTGCAAAGGCTTCGGTTCCATTGCTTTGGAGTCGTGTCCAGGTCAGCCAGATGCAGATTTTTTTCCCTGTCAATGTGTCTAAAGAATGCATCTTTGTTTTGTGTATTTGGCTTTTCTCGGGTACATTGCAGTTAAGTTTAGAAACAGCTTTATTTAATAGTGTCTTTTCATGTAATACCGGTTACCTTGAGTAGAGTAAAAAAATTAAGGATCCTGCGCGGCAGTTCATTATTACTTTTACTGCTTATTGGCAGTGTCATAAAAATACTAGGTGATGGAGGGATGGCCTAGCTCCAGGGGCCCTGATGGATTAGGCATTTATATATATATATATATATATATAACGATTTATGAGTTGTTCATGTAAGTAAGATTATTAAGAAAATAATCTTACAAGGAGCAACAGATTCATAGTTCTCGCATTCACAAAGATAAAGCGAACAAATAAAATTAGTGAGTAAGCCTTTCGTAAGTTCTAATTTATTTTCCTTCAAGTCATTATGGAAAAAGTCGAAACAGAAAAAGGTAAACAAACAGACCTTGATCACAGATCACCTGTATCAGATAAATCTACCAAGCCCGAGTAGGAGGCCGCCTAGACCCACATAATTAGCTGAAACAATTTTTGAACTGCCTATATCCAAATCAAGTTGTTTGTTGCTCCGCAGGCCTAGGCGGCTGCCTAGCTTACACATTTCTTATTGGCTTATGCATCTCTGTTCTTGACATACCTTACTTTTTAACTGATACTACCTTTTCAGAGTAATTGGTTATCTTCTAAGCTTTGATTTGTTGTTAATCTACATCTTTGTTTATGAGTTTATTTATTTTTAATTTTTTCATATAATTTTATTATTTTTAATTTTTTCATATAATTCGACCATCTCCTTTGATGTATGTTTTGCGCAGGTCCAAGGACAAATTAAGCTTATAAGTGGTGGAGTGTTGAGCTTTGGGTTAGCCCATTATTCTTTATCAGAATTCGAAGTATTGGCAGAGGAGCTGTTAATGAGCGATTCCGTAATTAAGGTAAGTAGCACACGTCCTTTTCTAGTTGAGGTGGCCCTGCTACTGGGAAACTTCTGAAATGATTTTTTTTATGCTGCATATTTTCAAGCTCGTGTACTGATTCAGATGGTTTGAAGAACCCTGATTTTTATTTTTGAATAATAAAAGTACTATTTTTTTAGTATTTTTAATATTGGACAGAGGAGGTAAGTTGGCTTATAAATGTTTGACTCAAAAAAAAAAAAAAAAGAAGGCCAATAAAAAAATTTGTTTTAGAATTGGTTGTAACTTTTTCAGGTTTATGGGGCCCTCCGGATGTCTGTGAAAATATTCTTAATGTGGAATTCAGAACTGCTTATAGATGGTGGAGGAGATCAAAATGTTGATACGTCCTCGCTGGAGGCTAGTAATCTCATAGTTCTGAAGGTGCTCCTTGGACCATTTTTGTTATTTGACTTATTTCTTTTGTTATGGGCCCACCAGGTATTATTGTATGACTTGCTATAATTGTTTGACTTTTCAGGAATCATCTGTCATCCATTCTAATGCAAATCTTGGAGTTCATGGACAAGGTGTATTAAATTTGTCTGGACCAGGAGACTGTCTTCAAGCCCAACGTCTGGTTTTATCGTTGTTTTACAGTATCTATGTAAGCGGGTGTCTCATTTGGTTCTATTTTTCTTTGTTGGTCAAAATTGAATTCTTAGACTTGTTTTCGTAACTGTTTTTTGATCTCACTTTTGTTGTTCTCTTTTTTTTTTTTTATGATCTTCTCTCATTTCGTATTCTTTTCCTTCTGTTTTTTCATAAGTGCTCATAATGTTTTTGTTCAAAATTTATGCTTATGTTTCATTCAACTTGAGCTTTAATATGCTCAGTCTACATCAGCTTTGCTGTGTGCCATGCCAAAGCTCATAATGTCTCAAAGCTTCTAATACAATGATTGTTGTTTTAAAATGTAAAAAAATATGTTTTGCGTGCTTTATGGCATTTACTATATAATATATTTAGTACGAGTTTTACCTCTTATGTTGTCAAGGTTGGACCTGGATCTGTTTTGCGTGGTCCTCTAGAAAATGGCACAACTGATGCTGTGTAAGTTTAAGTTTGTTCTTTTGTCTTCTTATATACTCTTTAAGAGCCAATATATCATTCTATTTTGCTAAACACTTATTATTTTTTAATTTTTAATTTCAATAAATTCTATAGGGCACCGAAGCTGAACTGCGGACTTGAAGACTGTCCCATTGAGCTGCTTCATCCACCTGAAGATTGCAATGTGAACTCTAGTCTGTCCTTTACTCTTCAGGTGGTTATGCAATTACGTTATGACCTCATATTTCTTTTGAGGATTTTTTTTTTAATTTCTTATTACTCCCTCTGTCCAATTTCTATTGTACTAGTTTTTTGAATGTGTTCGGCACGGAGTTTAAGATGTTCCAAAAACACATTAATATATTATATTTTTTCAATATTTTTGTATGCTTAATATATTTGTATGTTATAGTTTCTAATATATTTAACATATATAGAAAACACTACCTCCGTTTCAAAATATAAGAGCACTATTGACGTTGATTTTGAACATTTTCCAATTCAAATTAATATGAATCCATTTGTTTTTTGCAATAGTATTTTTCAAATAGTTAAATATTTTCACAGTTGTATTGACTATGATCAAATATTTAATGTAATTTTAAATCTGAAAATGTTAAAATTCAACTTCTTGAAGTCGATAATGTTCTTATAATTTGGAATGGAGGGAGTATAATGTATAACTATGTTCTTGGAATGTCTTAAAAATCATGCAGAAAACATCAAAAAATTAGGACAGTAAAAATTGGACAGGGGGGAGTATTATTCTTTTTCTAAAAATAGTTTTCTTGTATTATATCCTTCCTCAGATCTGTCGAGTTGAAGATGTCCTTGTTGAAGGCCTTATAGGAGGATCCGTAGTTCATTTTCATAGGGCAAGAACTATAGACATCCAGCCTTCTGGAATAATTACCACTTCTGGGATGGGTATGAATTCTTTTTCTGGACTTTCTGAGAAATCTGAAAGTTGTTTGGGAAACATGCTATTACTATATTTTTGTTATATTTCCATTAATATTGTTTTTGTTTGTGTTGACTGTTCAGGCTGCATAGGTGGTGTGGGTGGTGGAAAAACTTTAGGTGGTCTCGGCAGTGGAGCTGGGCATGGCGGCAAAGGTGGAATTGGTTGTTACAATAGCAGCTGCATTGAAGGTGGTATTTCTTATGGAGATGCTTATCTGCCTTGTGAACTGGGCAGTGGAAGTGGAAATGATAGCATACCAGGTTCAACAGCTGGCGGGGGTGTTTTAGGTAAGCTAAAAATCTTTCAGCTGGACAGTATTTTACCACTCTACTTTCCAATCTGGTGCGCTAACACTGATTTTTTTTTATAAAAAAAATACTATTTAACGTACTTTCTTCGTGTATTTGTTTTCCCTGTGCAGTGATGGGCTCATGGGAGCAGCCCGTATCAAGTTTATCAATACAAGGCTCAGTAAAATCTGATGGCGAAAGTTTCGGAGAAAAGATTCACAAGAAACAGAATCTTGTCTTAAATGATTTGAATGGAGCACCTGGAGGTGCATCTGGTGGGACTATTCTATTGTTTTTGCGGACCATGGCTCTTAGTGACACTGGCATTCTTACAAGTCTCGGGGGTCGGGGTAGTCCTAACGGTAGTGGTGGGGGTGGTGGTGGTAGGATTCACTTTCATTGGTCAGACATTCCCACTGGAGATGTGTACCAGCCAATAGCTAGTGTGAAGGGAAGCATCCATGCTGGGTGCGTATATATTACTTCTAAATACTTTAAAAAAACACTTAAATAATCGTAATATAAAATTCTGGTTTTTATTCATACTTCCTTGTCATTGAATATTACAGAAGTTTTGGCGTTTGTATTTGTTTTCAATGTTTGATGTCTACTATTATAGGGGAGGCCTGGGTGGTAAGCAGGGTGGTGCTGGGGAAAATGGAACAATAACTGGAAGAGCGTGCCCAAAAGGGCTTTATGGTACATTCTGTGAGGTAGAATGCACCTTGGTTTTTCTCTTTAAGGAAATACTCTTGCTGTGTGTTTCAACTAATTTGACTTATGGTAACCCACTAGCCTTGCACCCAAAAAAAAATTTAAAAAAATACACCACCAGCCACTACCAACCTCCCTTGGTAATATTTGTGGTTCATAATTGAAATTAGTTTTGGTTGCTTTGGCGACACTATTCTAGACTAATCACTTCCAGCTCAAATTGTTCACAAGTTGTGTAATTAATCTATTTTGCAGGAATGTCCAGCTGGCACCTACAAAAATGTAACAGGATCTGATAGAGCCCTTTGTTATCAGTGCCCATCCAATGAGCTTCCACGGCGTGCCTTTTATGTTACTGCACGAGGTATGTATAACTTAGCGATGGGCATAATTTTTTCATGCTTTCATATGATTGATACAATCTGAAAATAATTATGTTGTCCATGTCACAGGTGGCATTTCTGAAGCACCTTGTCCTTACAGATGCATTTCAGACAGATATCACATGCCATACTGTTACACAGCACTTGAAGAGTTGATATACGCCTTTGGTGGGCCTTGGTGGTTTTGTCTCATTCTTTTAGGCCTCCTCGTGCTCTTAGCTCTGGTGCTTAGTGTTGCTCGAATGAAATTTGTCGGTGTTGATGAATTACCGGGCCCTGCCCCCACACATCAAAGCTCCCAGATAGACCACTCGTTCCCTTTTCTGGAGTCACTCAATGAGGTTATTCTTCTTAATATCGTTATCAGAATTTCTTCAGGACCATGATTATCACAAAATGAAGATACTATGTGCAACCATATTTCATTCAAGTCCTTGACTTTGGGCAACACCTTTCTTTTTAGGTCTTGGAAACAAACAGAGTTGAGGAATCACAAGGCCATGTTCATAGAATGTACTTTATGGGTCCCAACACATTCAGTGAACCTTGGCATCTTCCTCATACGCCTCCAGAGCAGATAAAAGAAATTGTGTAAGCGGTTCTCTCCACTACCTATTACTTGCTTCTATAACCATACTTTCCATTCGTGTAAATATAAATATTGCGTCAAACTTTCAGTAAATAATAGTATCATATTGTACTGCCAGATACGAGGGTGCATTCAATAGATTTGTGGATGAGATAAATGCTATATCCACTTATCAGTGGTGGGAGGGATCAATATACAGTATTCTCTGTATTCTGGCATATCCCCTAGCATGGTCTTGGCAACAGTGGAGGCGCAGAATAAAACTTCAGAGACTACGTGAATTTGTTCGGTCAGAGTATGACCATGCTTGCTTACGCTCATGTCGCTCACGTGCTCTTTATGAAGGGCTCAAGGTTATTCTTGTCCAACAATTTTGAGCTAAACTTGGTGCTAAACAATCATAACATTGTAATTTTGGGAGAAACCATATTATTTGCTTATTAATTTCAAAATGAAGTAGCTTAAATCTATTTATTTTTACGACACTGAAGGTAGCTGCAACCCCTGACCTAATGCTAGCATATGTGGATTTCTTTCTTGGTGGTGATGAAAAGAGGATTGACCTTCCTCCTCATCTTAGTCAAAGGTTTCCGCTGTGTTTACTATTTGGAGGAGATGGAAGTTACATGGCCCCTTTCTCGATTAACAGTGACAATATCATCACTAGTCTCATGGGCCAGGTTTGTTATTCCATATAAGAAATTTACTCTTACAGTTATGTAAATAATAACTGTATGCTTCATTATTTTTGAAGATTGATAGTCCACTTTTGTCTTTGCCAGTCTGTTCCGCCAACCACATGGTACCGGTTTGTGGCTGGTTTGAATGCACAGTTGCGTTTAGTGTGTCGTGGTAGCCTTAGAGCAATGTTTCGGCCTGTTGTAAGTTGGCTTGAAACCTTTGCCAATCCTGCATTAAGGGTCCACGGTTTGCGTGCTGATCTTGGTTGGTTACAAGCCACAAGAGGGGGTTATTTTCAATATGGACTTGTGGTGTATGCTGCCGAAGAAGAAGCTGAGAACATATCATTTGAAAGCACTGATCACACAAAACCAAGTCGGCATCACTCACGGTAATAATATAATCGTGTTGAAATTATATATATAATTGTATTTTTGTTTTGCACCAATGAGTTCTCTCTCTCTCTCTACCTTGCCAGTGCTGATGATTTTCATAGTCCATACATCCATCTGAAAGAAGAGACGCCCTTAATCCGAACTCTCGGCAATGAAAATACTACTACGATACCAAAGAGGATATATGGCGGGATTATAAACGCTAATAGCATAAACACGCTCGAGGAGAAGAGAGATATATTATTCCCCCTCTCTTTCATACTTCACAACACAAAACCTGTTGGCCACCAGGTAGCACTCTTTGTATTACATCTCTGGTTTTTTTTTTTTTTTGTGTGTGTGTGTGTGTTATATGTGTATATAGGTTTGTGTGTGTATGTATCTTAATATTATGATTTGATGCAGGATCTTGTTGGTTTGCTCATCTCAATGCTACTTCTAGGGGATTTTAGCCTAGTGTTGCTTACGTTGCTCCAGTTGTATTCGATTTCGTTGGCAGATGACTTTCTGGTTTTGTTTATCTTGCCTCTTGGGATCTTACTTCCATTCCCTGCTGGAATCAATGCTCTTTTTAGTCATGGGCCCAGGCGCTCTGCGGGACTTGCACGTGTTTATGCTCTCTGGAATATCACGTCCTTAATTAATGTGGTAAGCAGTAATTTATATGTCCATTACATTACCGTTGAGTAATTTGAGCAAAATTCTTCTAGTATTTTTACGAATATGAATGTTTTCACACTCTCACTCGTACCAAAATTCGAGATACTTTTGAGTTCCATTAAAATTAGTTTCTTGAAATCCTAAAATTCAATTATGATAGAAATTTGTAAAATTTCAAAATTTGAAGTTTGTATGTATTATTTTTTTTATATGTAGTTTACAATCAAAGTAAAATAAATTCACTTCAAATTTGAAATTTAGGATTTCACAAATGTACTACATTAAAAATGCATAGGATATCTCTAATTTTGGAACAGAGAGAGTGTTTTTTTTTTTATTGATATTGTTTTTTTTTTTACTCTAATGTCATAGGTGGTTGCATTTATCTGTGGATATTATCACTATTGCACCCAGTCAAGCAAAAGAGGACCTAATTTTCAGCCATGGAGCATGTAAAATGATTATTCTTGAAATTCCTAAATTGGTCTATTGTGTTTTGTCTAAATTTGGTATACATGAATGATATTCACAATCTGTTTTCTTGTGGTTGTGATTGCAGGGATGAAAACGAATGGTGGATGTTTCCCGTTGCACTCGTCGTCTGTAAATGTATCCAGTCACGGCTTATAAATTGGCATGTAGCAAATCTAGAGATTCAAGATCGATCATTGTATAGTACTGACTTTGAGGTTTTCTGGCAATCGTGATGATTTTTGTCGAGCGGAAACTCCAAATGAATTTTTTTCTTGTTTTCGAGGTTCACTTTGATTTTTTTTTTTTTTGGGACTAATATAGGGAAGTGGCTGACACGACAAGTAGGTGGAAAGTAAAGGGACATGTGGACGAGGCAAAGAAAACGAGGGCATTATTAATGAAACCCCCTCGGTGAAAGATAATTAGTTATAGTTTTGTCTTGCAATGTAAATATCGACATATGCCTCTTATAACTCGGCAAAATCATACGGGTTTGTAAGGCTTTTGGTGATGTATTTTTACCACCTGGTTGCATGTTATCTTGGTACTGGACGCAATTTCTAATTATATATTGTTTTCAATTGTCAAATTCAGGTTCTGGAAATGAACTTCATTATGTATTGCAACATGTTTTTTACTGATTTTAATATTTTTTTTCTGACAATTGGAGAATTTTTAAAATTATTATTATTATTTTAATGTTAAATAATGGATTAGAAGTGGTGAGCTATAAATTATAATGTTAGAATAGTAATTGAAGTGGTGAATTATTTTTGATATAATAA
>JAUMHB010083146.1:0-13632 GCA_032359685.1 Pittosporum tobira
TTGTAACCTCTCGACAAATCCTAGTTATCGTCTCGAACCCTTTCACACTTACCAGACTAAAAAATCTCACCGGGTTGGGTCTGAGCTCCGTTGAAGCGGCTTAGTACAGATGATTAAACCTACATCCAGCGATGTTCAAGAGATCGTCTCAAAGCTCTCATCCGCTAAAGCCAAAGCGCGAGAAGTAACATATATAATCTAATCTAATCGAATCGAATCTAATTTAGTCTCACTTCAATTAATTTGTTCATTCAGTTCGATTGCGAGAAAATGTAGGTAAATCAAATGCTGGAAAAACCAATGCGTTGTTTATAATTTCCATTAAACCTAAAATTGACTTCAAATAATACAGGGTCGAATGTGGTTCAATTGAATGAATATTAGTCTCCACATCCCCACATTTTCTCGGCAAAAAAGCTGAAGTGTTTAGCGGATCAAATTGGCTGTGCTTATTGATTTATTTTTTAATTTTATGAATTCAGGAAGGGATTAAATTGTTGAATACATGGCTAGAAGGCGAAAGATCATTTGGATTTTGTGAATACCTCGGAAATAACACTGCTGCGCTTAAACCTAATGAGATACCTCATGGTAAGATAAATGCATGTATGTAAGTATTTTTAATGGGTTGATAGTAAGTAATTTTTTATGTCATGACAAACCTGTCTATAAATAATTGTCTGTAAATATGCATACAAGTATTTATATGGGTATCATCTGTAAAATTGTTGGTACTTTATTCTAGTATGCTCTGAAAGAACATTGAGGAATTAATATTTGTGCAGCTGAAACGTGGCCGTTTCTTATTACGTTGCTCACCAGATGTGTATCATTGGAAATCTCTTTAATCAAGAGGCGTTTGCCTAAGCTAATTTTTGCCAAGACTCTCCGGATTGCCGTACAGCGAGCTGAGGATGCTAAGTCTTCTGGTGAGTTTTTTAACTTTGAAGGTCATGATTGTTCATCTGACTGTTCTGGATATTGCATTATGATTTATTGAGTGAAGTTTGAGTCTATACCTTTCAACTTGTAATAACATATATTTCACTAAATTGTTTGCATCACTCTCTTGGTTTACAACTGCATTCTTGTTGTTTTCCTTAAAAAGAATATTTCTGTCGAATATAGAGATATTTATTGATGCATTTGATCATATTGCAATAAATGATTGTCATGTTTTCGGTTTTATTCAAGCAATGCATTGAAGAAAACTATTTATGTTTCCTTGAATATCTTGTACACTTCAACCAAAAGCAAGGTTGTGAAATCAGCAATATGGTGAAACAAAGTTCGAGTGCCACCCTGAAGTAATTCGGCTGAAAAATATAGACTCTATTGGTTGTGGTGTATCAATATTCCCTCAACAGAAGAGGAGGCGATCTTCCCAAACAATGATCAACAATTGAGAGCTGGAATCACTGTATTTATCTGAGGGTCCCCTTGAAGTCTTCTTATATGCTGGGAAGTAACATATTTTTGAACTGTACACTTCACCCTTTCGTGGAAGGCCAGAAACATTCAGATTTTACCTCCTCATAAATGTAACATGTGACTTCTTTTATTGATAGGTGAAGATAAAAATGGATTCGTAGAGAGCAAAATGAAAAATTCCTGAACTCCATATAATTTAGGATTTGAAATTATATTTTCCCCTCAAGAGTGGTTGGAAACCATACAAAGTTGATAAGTATATGACTTGTTTCTCGTTTTTCGTTTTCAGGTTAGTTTTATAATAGTTTTTTTCAATTCAATGATATATTTGCATATTGTCTTCTGGTGGCAGGCAAGAGTTTGTTTCTTTTATCTGTGGCCAAATTGCTTTTTAATCACATCTATGATGTCTTAAAGGATGTCCCAAGCTTTCACTCTGAATACGGGACTATTCTCCGGCATCTTTTGGCATTGAGGCATTACCAATTTCACATGAGGAAGCGAGTCTATGATGGTGAGTTACCTCTTGAGCTAGCATCTCACGGGCCATATATGTATTCAATGATCAAGATTGTTATTATACTTCCAATATTTTTTGACATAATTTTCATCTTGCTTTGGTAAAGGCGTGGTGCATCTATACATGGAAAAAGTGGAAACAAGCTTGAGCGGAGATGATGGTGGTCAATCAAGTACAACAGAGGAGGTATTTCGCTGCATCCAAATGCTCCATTCACTGCTTGAAAATCCTCCTGGAGATTTTCCTGATAATCTTCAAGAAGACGTTGTCAAGGGTTTTGTTGGGATTTTCTCATATGTGAGGTAAAAGCATAGATGACCCTTCCTTGATTGACTTTATGCCTGTTGTGTGACTTGTGATGTTTGTAATTCCATTTTGGAAGTTATTTGATCATTGCAACATTAATCTTTCCCCATCACATTCAGGAAGGACGGAAAGATTTCACGCAAATTAATGGAGTGTATCAACACATACCTGTTAAAGGATGGTCCGAACTTAGGCTGTCAATCCTTGAAAATCCATTATGCTGTGCAGGACTTTGTTTTTCATTGTTGGTCGACAATACATGAGCGGGGTGTAAAGGTTGTCTCCCATGTATTGTGCAGTATAATATGACTGTTTCGATGGATTTTAATTATTATCTACTCTTACACACACTTGCTTATGCAGGATTCACTTATTTTGTACGCAAGGTTACAACTAAACTTGACTAGGGGTGCAGCTGATGAGAGTATTTTATTAGAACAACTCTTGGATGTGATAGTCAAGGAACTAGATCAAATCCATACTTCTGGCACCACTGTGCTCCGGTGAGCTTTGTTTCCAGTATGCAATCTTGTTGAAGTTAATCTTAGTGGTTCACTTAAAGGTCACATAAATTCACCTTGTATCCAGGAGCGGCACAATCAGGGATCAGAAATTTGGAAATTTGACAACCTCGCAGCGTGGGTTGGTGGAGCTTGCAGCCCTTGTCTTTTGTCGGGTAGTTACTCCTAAAATATTGAATAGAAAAAGTGTGTATATCATTTAGGACTGTAAAAAACATACAGAATATTCAAGGTGGATTACCTTTCCAGGCATGTGTCAATACATCAAAAGCACCACTAGCTGAAAAACGAGTAAGGAAGGAGCATGCTGCTGTCCAACTAAAAGAAGGACTCATGAAAGGAAAATGGTTGTGGTAAGTTTTAAAAGTTATTTCCTTTTGTTCTTTCTTGAATAGATCTTGTTTGCTATTTATTTTATGCCATACTTGGTTCTGTATTATATAAGTTTAGATATTATCTTTAATAATAATATCGGTAACAATAATTGATGATATATGTGAAGCCTTTGATGGATATTTATGTGATGTCTTATGAAATGAATTCACAAGTGTAGTGTTATCTTATTTTATTGACAAGATTTTTCTTTTATTTCTCACTTCAACTTTCTTCCCTTTTTTTCCCCTGCTCTAAGTTAATTGACTAAATGGGTAGTGTTTGTATGACAGGAATGCTGCCTTTTGTTGTATTGTTCATAATTACAATAACAGCATTAGTGAGGATCTTTTCATCTGCTGGTTTGAAGGCATATGTGAAAGCTTTGAAAGGTAATTATTGTTGGAGTGTTTCAGAGGGGTTATCATGTCATTGTTCCGTTCTTATAAGTTTACTCTCTCTTGGACTTATGTTACTTTGGGGCCTTGAATTTGTTTCAGAATAATAAATGATGCAACTAAGGATCATGCTTATGATGGTCTTCTGTGGACTTTGAGGTACACGCTGCTTTAAATCTTACAGAATGTTTTCAATTATTTATGTTTTATTTTCTGTTTGCAGTCTGCTGGTTAGCATAATTGGTGAAATAACATTTTACAGTTGTTTGCTTGTCATTTTCGCTTTTCATTCATTTCATTAAATTTTTTAATGAATTTCTTCCCTATGAAATCTGACATACACCTACCTGCTCTAAAGGAGTCTGCAGGAACTCTCTTCAGTGTTACTGCTACCGGTTTCTTTAGCGGAGACTTCGTCCAAGATTGAGGTATCTGGAATAATACTTTTCTTATTATTCAATATTAAAAAATCATGGAGTAGTCTATTTTTATTTATTTATTTTTAATATTTTGTTACCTTGACTGTATTCCTCAATCTGGGGTGAGATGACTGATGACACAGTAGATACTCACCTAAATGTATTAATTGGTTGCTGTTAATGTGTAGCAGTAGCTTTCTTTTCATGTGATAAATTCATGTGAAAAACATCAAAACTTGATTTCTGGAATCTATTCTCAGGTGGAAAAAGGTTGGCATATGATATGGAGCTGTCTAGTGCGTGGTTTACCGATGTTCAGTAATGTCCCTGCAGTTGTAAGTTCTGCTTATGAAATTGTTTTCATTCTGATAATGTAATAAAAATTATAAAACCCCAACTAGTTTGGAATAAAAGGTGAAGTTGAGTTGAGTAAAAAACCTCTGACCAGATGGTAGCTTGTTGCTGAAGTCATTATCTGTTCTTTCTCCTTCTGGTTTTGCAGGCAGATGCTGCTCTAATGCTCATTGGAAACATAATTTCAAATGTATGCATTTCTTTTCCCGTGTTGTCATCCTGTAGGAATATTCCTCTGCTAGCACCCAGTATTTTTATGTCTGAAACTTCTTATGTTGCATTTGTTTTTCAGGACCCACAGCATACATTTAATATATCTCAAGATATATGGGATCTTCGGTTATTTAAAAGTTTGCCATCAATGTAAGTTTTTCACGAGCATCCCATTAAATCCTGAAAGTTGATAAACCATTAAACTTCTACCTCTCCTTTAGCTTAATATTTCTTTTGCTTCATCAAAAACATTGTTTTACATAAGCTTTATGATAAATCTTGTACCAAGTCATGTACTTGCAGATTCTATCACTTATTTTAAAAAAATGGGTAATTGCGGATTCTGATATTTTGTTTTAAAAAATGTTCTCTTGTTGATGTGTGGTTATGACTACTCTCCAGGTCTCTGTTATCTTTCATATCGTGTTATTTCTCAAGGAGAGGTTCTCAAGTGAGTCTCTCAGACTTGGTCCTTTTTGGGATATTCTATTTTCATCATTTTATATTAGTAGCAGTTGGTTGACGCTTTCTGTTTACAAGCTTGTGCCCATATTGAACAGTATACACTATGTGGCTTTACTGCGATCTTCATAAATTATACATTAATGAGGGAGTGGTTATTGTAAGGAGTATGACCCGTCATATTTCATCTCTGCTGTATTTCTGTTTCTGTAGGGTGACTTGCGGGATTCTTTACATCTCAGACAAAATCTCTTAAGAACTGTTCTGTCTTTACTTAACTGGAAGGTTTATTTCAAATTCTCATTTGTTACCCTTTTCCTGATCAATTGAAATTTTCTTTTGCTGAATTTATCTGCTAACTGATATAAGGTAAAAGTTTTTAGTGAGCTTTGTTATTAAGGTAAACCAATTATTAGATGACGTGGTAGAAGAATCTAAGTGATTCCTTGTTCTGTAGGACACTCCGATGTTGAATGAGCGGGTGGTTATATTGTTGCCTGCTGCTGTTTTCGCTCTTTGTGCTGGTTGTGCTTCTTTTCGACATAGTGAGAGAGATTTGTCTGCGTCAAGCATATTTCTAGATGTTGTTGAAGTGAGAGAAGATTTGTTTATGGTACGCACTCGTGTATCAATCTTTCTTCTAGTCATTATTATCAAGCTTCTAAAATTCATAAACAATGGTCATGTTTGGCTGAAGACTGGAATTCTGTCTGTTGTAGGCAGAAGAGCATGAGCAGGCTAGTTCATGTGAAAAATTTGCATGCTCCCCTCAAGTCCTTGCTGAAATTAATACTTCTTCTGGGTCTGAGGTTGGTTTATTTTGTTTTCTCCTTGTTATTACTAATAAATATTAATACATTACTAATTATTTACTTTCGGGGTGGGGTGGAACGGTCCCTGGATTTATACTTTTTGGTTCTCATTCTTGATTTTCAGGTTGCCCAATCACAACAGTATCAGAGCGTACGTCTTCCCCGGCAGTTACGAGATCAGCTACTTCATGAAATGGAAGCCTGCATTCTTGAAGCCGTAGTAAATGGGAGGATGGAAAAGATGGTTTTATCAGATATTGTCTTCATATCTGCTCTCTTTTCAAATTTGATACACAGTTCATATCTCACAAGGTTCTTTCTATTGCCATATCTACGTCTGATTACACTTGAGCAAACAATTTATTATGCATATTGCTGTTTTTTATGCATACTTCATAACCTTTACTTTCAGGCTAAGAGTAGAAGTCTCGCCATTCCTCTCCAAAATCAGTCGCTACATGTTGGATTTGCTGAATCGTGCTGTTTCTATCATCGAAGAGTATTGCAGTGATATTAGGCATAATTGTTTGGGCTCAAACTCTAGTTTTGATAGTATCGACCCCATCTTAGCTTCTTTTAGAAGTTTCACTTGCTCTCCCCTTTTTAGAAATTGGAGAGAGGAACATGCTATCGATGTTGAACTCCGTACTTCAATTCATGAATTGTTTGAAAGGGTCCTGAAGGCTCTGGCTGAGCTGTATGAAGGATTTTCTTATTGCTCAAAGAATCTTCAGTCTGAGGATGAACCGCCAGACCGCTCTTTTGAATTTTCTGCGCAAGATCGTTTCCCAGTTAACAACAGTAAATGTAAGATTGTCGACATGGAGTTGGATGTCGATGATGATGCTAAAGATATTGATAGTTTGACTACCGCTGGGAAAAATTGGAGTGGTATATCTGCTTCTTCTGTAAATTTGAAACTGGACATCATCTCAATAATTTCAAATTTTTTCTCAGTTGAACCATTTGTTGCATGGGACATCTTGTTCAACTTCATGGAAAAAGAAAGTGATCCAAGGGTACATTTGTGACTTTTTGACATAACTTTGTTTCAACTTTTGTTCATTGACACTTGCACATTTTTATTTTATTACAATTTTTGGATATATTTGAATTTTATTACAATTTTTGCATAGGTGGTGGAAAGTCTTCTGTTAATTCTTTGTCAGCATCCTTACTGGTCCTCTTCTGGAAAGTTTTCAGACTTGGTACTCTCATGTACAGAATTCTAGTTGCATAACACTTTTAAGCTTTCGTGTCCTTGAAGGTTTATTTGATATTGTATACTTAAATTCTGTCTTGAAGGTTATATCAATGAGTGGGATGGCTGATATGCAAGCAGATCAGAAACTCCAGTGTCTGAATATAGTAGTTGCCACTTGTCGGTTGCTGCGGACGCTATTATCGTTGGACATAGTTGCCAAGGACAAAAATGTTCCTCTATCCATAAAGAAAAGACTCTCTGAACAGGTACCCGGTTTTAGTAACTCATTGTTCTTGTTTGTATTTTGCATTTGTAAATATTATCTGTATTTGGAAATGATTAGGCATGCTTAAGTTGAAGTCCCTGTTGTTTTCACTTGCAGAGCTTTATATCTCTTGGTGATATGGTGAAAAAAGTCGTTGAATATGATCTGTATGATTGGTTTGGTCGAGCTAAGCTGATTGATTGCATATGCGATTTTGTTTTATTGAAACCGGAAATGGGTCAGGTGAACATAAAATACTCTTGTTTTAGTGTTTTATTGTCTAATTGCATTGACATGAGTAATTTGAGTATAATTTTCAGATTTAGGAGCTGATGGCCGGGAATTATTATTTCTTCTTTTCGTGTTTGTTTCACTTCGAATGATCCTGACCTAGTTATTTGAATCATTGTGTTTCACGGTTTCTGTGGTGCACCTGTACATTAGACCATGGTGGAGAAGCTGCTTATGATGCTCCGAGATCCTGATTATCGAGTTAGGTTGACTCTGGCAAGACGAATTGGTGTTCTTTTTCAAACATGGGATGGTCATGACGAGCTCTTCCATGATATATGGTATGATACTTTTATATAATCATATGATATTTTTATATAATCAATTTTGTAAATCAGTACACTAACTGTTGCTTGCTCCGTCTTTGTCCATCTTCAATTCTTTTCCCAGTGGTATATTTTTTGACTTGCAATTATGCTTTTATCTGTGTTTCAGTTTGAATTTTGGCTTGAAGTTGGTGGTTTCCTCAAAGGAGAAACTTGTCACAGCGAAAGAGGTTTTAGATGCTGGTCCTCATCCTCGACCAATAATGGAAACAGTCGTTATAACCCTCATGCACCTGGCACTGCACAGTGAGAAAATCGAGTTGGAGGTATTTATAGTTCCGCTAAAGTTGAGTAGAAACGGAAAGCTGTTGTAGCTTATCATTCTGAACTAGTCTTTTTATAGTTAATGTCATGATATCTTGGTTCCTTTTTTCTTATTTAATTGTTCTGAATGTCTAAAGTAAGTGAATACTTGTGTTTAACTGTGGGAAACCCCCAACCGCACTTGCAGGCCGTGTTTATGATGTGTGCTGTTGCTGCAATTGATCCATGTCTACGGTAAACATTTCCTTGGTTTATAAATATTCTGGTTTGATGCATTTTTTTTGTTTAATAATATCAAGTTTTATCCAGGGAACTGATAGGTGCAGTATTTGATAATCTATCAAGGAAACTACAGTACACTACCAGATCAAAGGTGATATCTATAGTTTAGCATGTAAGTTACGTCTTTTATAGCTGTTTGCAATTTAAATAATCACCGAATTGTATAAACAGTACATGGAGGAACTAATGGGGCCAATACTATTTTTTTGGGTTGCTTGTGGAGTGAGCTTGCCTGCACTAATTGAGGTAATATTGTTACACCTTATCTAGTGCAGATTATTTGAATTTGACTCCATATTCAATATGAAGCAACACAAATTTATTTACGTAACATATTATTAATTTTTTTTTTTAATTTTTTTTTTTGCAGACAAGGGATCTTTTTGTTTTGAATGTGGAACCTATTAATTTCATTCAATATTGTTGCCCTTGGCTTCTTCCAGCTCTAATTTTTCATGGGGATACTTCCAACTTGAAATGGGTTGCTAAGGTAGAATATGTTTTTATATGTTTTGAATATGTTGTTTGTTAGTAGTTTTGGCTCACATACGTTCCTGCTTTCAGGTGGCTAGTCGGCCGACCACAGATTTGGTTAAAATACATTTTGTGCCCATCTTTTCTGTTTGTATGGCCCTCCGTTGTAGTAAGAAATCTGTGTGGGAAAGTGGAGCTTCATTTATTCAGAGTTCAATTTTGAGCATTGCTGAAGTATCTGAGACTGAAAGGGACAAGCTTATAAAGAAACATATGGTCTGATTCTCCATCTGCTTTAATGAAAATTGTAGCATTTCCATATTTTCTGTGTCTTAGTTAACAAAATAAGTTTGTAGAACTAAACGTTTGTATATTTGCCCAAATTATCTGAAATAAAAAGAGTGTAGGGCTCTTTCACTCACAAATCACTGTTTTCTCTCTGTTACAGGTTTCTATTGTCAGTCACATATTATCACTTGCTTCATGTGCATCGGACCCGGCACTTCCTTTTTTTTCCAGGGATACCATTGTCGATGCTATTAAAACTGTTGTTGATGGATTTCTGGAAATGTGCAATAATTCCTTTTTCTAACTTTTTGATCCATTTATGTTTTAAACAAAGTCATTACATCAAACTGACTTTTTCTGGTTTATTGTTGTAGGGAGCATTGTGCTGGCAATTTTGGTGTTATAGACAAGATAAACATATTCCGCCCAGATAGAGTTTTTATGGTGACATTGCAGTTTATTGTATTTCTTCATATTTATAGTATCTCAATTTTCATTTTTTTCAATTATGTTTTGATTATATTTATATATTGCAATTGTAATTGCGCAGTTTATTGTTGAAGTGCATTACAAAGTTGCTGCAGCTATTCATTCTAGGCACAAGTGTAACCGGTTGGCAGAAATTGAGGTGCTTATCACCGTTCTTGGGCATAGAGCTGCAGTTTTTAGCACTTCAAGGTGAAGAATTACGCAATATCTTTTTCAAGTTGTTTTATCTAGCATTAATCTTGCCAAAAGAATTGTATCGGCACTTCCTATGGATTCGGATGGTGTTATATCTTATGTAACGACTGATGTTTTGCAGTTACCTTTTCAACATGGTGGGACAATTCCTCAGTTGTCCTGCTTTGCAAGACCAATGTTGTCGTATCATTTCTTCATTGCTTCAAGTCTTTAGGCATAACGCCAGTAAAATTACTGGTGTGCTAGGTGAACAACTTGAGGTTCGTATATTATCCTATTACCATAAATTATTGTTTTTTCTATGTTTTGTTATGTTTTAAATTTGCTGAATTTGACTGCGGCTGACCTGTCGGGCAGTTTTTGGTATCTGAATTGGTTGCATGTAGCAATCAATCTGATTCGCATGGCTGCCAACTGTCCACCACCCAATCTTCTCAAGTTCTATCTCTGCTTCATCAGCTTACTGTGGAATCTGATCCATCTCTACATGACTACATCCGTGTATGTTTCTATGCCTTCTTGCCCCTAATCTATTTAATACTTAAAAAAAAAATGTAATTTTGGTTAATCTTATATTGGCGTTCTTTCCTTATGAGGGAGTATGTTTTCTAATTGATGTGAATGAGTTGTTTTCTAATTGATGTGAATGAGTTGTATCAGGAATTGCAACCCTTCCCTGAATTAGATGTGTTTGACACAATTAGGAGCTTCCACCGGGAGTTATGTCAAACTTACTCGCCAAGAGACCACCTATTAAAGGTAATCAGCCTGTACGTTTATTACAAGGTTTAGATCATTATTACTTACTAGAGACCATCTCTTTTCTTCTTTTTTGTTCTGCAAAACCTTGATATGCGTAAAATAAAGTCAAAAAGTTAAATGTGACTCACTTCCGTATGGAACAAGTATATTATTGTTATTCTATTTTTGAGCAACTACTTTGTTTTCAGTTTGTGAGGAGATCATGCCACCTTCCGCCGAGATTACTTTTATGCAGGTGCTTGACTTTTCTTACTTGTATAGCATGCAATTATCCCTCTATTATTTTATCAAATGAGCTATTGTTAACTGTGAACTAGATTAGGTGGATAATGATCAATATGTTTTTATTTTTTGGTGAGATTAGAGACACCAACTTGTGGTGCCAACTCGATATTATCTTTTAAAAATATATTTTCTAATTTTGACGGGCAGTGAATATTAGTAGCTAGTTGTGCTAAATTCATTGTTTTTTCTTATTAACAAATTGTCCCTTTGATTTTATTAATAAAGTGTTGGCCTCCTTAGGGGATCCGACATAGAGTTTTGGTAGTTTCTGGTTAATATTATGCAGATGCTTCATTAAATTTTGCTCAGTGTAATAGTTGTGATAATATGAATAATCAGTCTTTGATAATGCTAATGATTAGAAAGTGTCAAGAGAAAAACAAGCTGGGAAAACTTAAGCTTGTATTAAATTGTGATTTTTGACCTTCATTTTGGGTTGATTTTGAACTCAGTTTTTCTTAACAGTCTTAAAGCATTGCACAAGAAGTTATTCACAGGGTTCTGCAGAGAAACGAATTCAGGTGATATATTTGACGAAACATATTGGCATTCTGACCCTGAAATTGTACAAGCAGTTTGGACTATGGTACACATCTGCAGTGTGGATGATGCAAATAGTTTTGGAGATCTGGTGGCTGATTTCATTTCTAAGGTATAGTTATAATTTGTTTTAAACTTCCAATATTATTAATTTTTCTTTTCATGGTTTAACATCTTGAGTGGAGGATAATCTTGTGCTGTTTTGTTGTGATTGGAGGTTGGTGTTGGAGATCCACATCGTGTTGTTTTCCATCTTCCTGGAGAGTCTGGTCATATACATGTTTGCCGACCACTTAATTCTGGCACTTTCAATGAAATCAATTTTCACATTGAAACGGGCATATCCGAGGAACTTCTCATTGCAGTTATGAGGCTTTTGAAGAAGTATCTGATGGATAATTCTGTTAGTATTATTGATATGGCATCACAAGCATTACGGGTGAGGCTATAGATACTTAAACTGTTCTGTTCTGCCACCACATTTACAAAGAGTTGGTGGTGCCAGGGGCTCAAGTTTTTGTCTTTTCCATGTTGGCTAATGATAAACTGTTTGCGTGGTTTTTGGAAAGCTTAAGCTTTGATATTCTCTAGATTTATTTTTTCTTAAATTGATTATGTAATGTATCAACCAGGGGATACTTTTAACTGAAAGAGGGCAACAAGCTTTACTATCATTTGATTCGTATGAGAGGTCTCTAATTGAGGTAACAACCTTCATTTACATTAAAAGTATTCCATTATGTTATGCTGTGAAGCCCTAGTTCCATGAGTTCTTAACTGGTCTTAACTACTCAATTCACCTGCACCTTTTATCCTAAACTATTTGGGGTTGGCGGAAAAAGTATACTTAATGTAATAGAAGAGTGGATGGGTTCTTTTAATAGGTATTAAGAAAATGTCTTCGTTGTGATCGATATGAGAAATAATTTCAGGGGCAATAAAGAAATAGTTTCGTAAGCAATAAAGAAAATACTTTCACTAAGATAATTATTCGCTATTTTGCAAGAAATTTGGGGTAAGTGTTGGGTGGAGATGCATGCAAACCCTTAAAAGTATCAGCTAATGATTACTCTCTCTCTCACTCACACACACACAAAAAAAAAGAAGAGGTATGTTTTGCCTAAGGTTATCTTCTTGGTTCTGATGATTCATGTATAATGCATCTATTGCAGGTTCATTCCAAGGGTGTTAATGTGGAGCTAGTACAGAATTCCCTGCTGGATCTTGATAGAAAGTTTAATGGTAACACCTCATTATTTAGGCAGCTGATTAATTCGGTGGTGGGTTGGAAATAAAAGGGGAAATCTCTTAATTGTGTAAAATCAGTAGGAGTTTTGTAATAAGGATTTTTTTCCTTCTAAAATTTGTTAATTCTTACTTTTAGAATCATGTGATATGAATGTATGGAGGTTCTGATTACTTGACTAAGGGTTTGAAAGATGTGATAACGAGGTTCAATACTTCTATATGCTTTTCTAGTTAACCATGTGGTGTGGGTATAACACTATAGTACCGCAATCATAAGCACACCTGCAACTAAGGAAGTGGACATATATGATTTTGTATTTGACTTTTTGTCAGTGGTGATAGAGTGATATCTAATTACCTTATCACAAAATAAAATAGGACACTTGTTGTATTTGGTGGGGTTTCGCGATTAGATGGTCAATACATCAAACAATCTGTGACTTGTTTAGCATTATTACAGCTGAAGAAATTTCCGTGGAGAAGTCTGATATATGGAACACTCATGGAAAGACTTTTGAATCATGGATCTGCTCACTCGTTTATACACTCATTGGTTATTGTGATGATATTATTCTAAGGTAGGCACATTCTTTGTGCAGAAATGCTTTCACTTGTTTTTGGCTTTCTGGGTGTTGGTTGGTGAAGTTAATGTAACAAGTTTACTCTTTCATTTCCAGATTGTGTCAAGAGATTGTGTTGCAGAAAGCTGAAGTTGCAGAGCTTCTCTTCCCAAACGTTGTTGTCAATCTTGCAAGCAGGAAACATTTGGATGTTGATATTTGTTCGTTGATCTCTTTGAAGGTTCTTTCTTATGATTAAGCACTAGCCGTATTTAAACTTAATTAATGATAAATAGTTTCATGCTTCAGTGTCACCTTTTTGAACTGCCATATATATATATATATATATAT
>JAUMHB010083146.1:13732-31508 GCA_032359685.1 Pittosporum tobira
ATATATATATATATATATATATTAATTATTTTTAATTTTAATTTTAATTTTAATTTTTTTTTCTAACTATAAAAAAAACATATAGTAAATGTAAATATCTTTCTTTTACATGAAAATATGCCAAAAATACAATCTTAAAAAGTATAACAAATTCATTTCATGCATTGTACAGCTTCAAAGTCTTCATTAAATCAATGTGGTAGGGACCAATTGCGGAAGTTATATCTATCTCTTTGTTTGTTTGCAGGTGCTGGAAAATATATTTGTTGAATCCAATAAGATGGTCAAATCGATTCAGGTCATGTTGATGGCTCTTAATGAACTTCGCCTATGTCACATCATGGAAACAACCACTTCATCTTTATCATCTAAGCGAGGAAGTTTGAAGGTCAGTGTGATACTCTAGCTTAATTTTATTAAACTGCTGGTGTAAGCTTTGCTTTTATTTATTTGCTTTGCTCATGACTGTTCTAGTGATTTTGGAAAGAAAGTGTAATATTTTGAATTTTTCGCTTTAAATCCCTGAAAATGTTTTGGCCACTAAGATCATTTAAGTCTTACCAGTATTCTAAGCCTTCGAGTTATAGCTCAAGATCACGTCCATCAGTAAAGGTGAAGGATTCTGCTGCTACTTCAACAGAATTATCAAGATCAACATTACTCTGGAACAAGGTAAGTACTGCCTTCTTGCATTTGCTCGATAGTATCATGTGGCTGTGCTATGTGTAAAAAACTGCATTGCATAATCCTCCTATAATATGTTTATATATGTTTAGACTACACATTTATATATGTTTATACATTGCATAATTATATGTATGTTTAAACTTTAAACTTCACACATTCATGTGATGTTCCGTTCTAATTGTAACTATTAAGTTTTTTCAAAAGAAACAAGTAATAGAACTGTTTGTTTAACACAAAATTTATGATACCGAAATTTGAAAAGTGAATATGCATACATAAATTCGGTTCATTATAAATTTGACTGGTCTATTTACATGTTTTGGATGACTGATATTTGTTGATAGGTGTACTGGCTTGACATCGATTATCTTGTAGTTTCAAAATCAGCGATTGTGAGTATTAATTTCTATTTTCTGTCTCTACATCTTAGCAAGCATAAGAAATGCATCTATAACTTGTTTTACACCTGCAGATCTGTGGCTCATACTTTACTGCTGTTCTGTATGTGGAGCACTGGTGTGAAGAGAATTTTAAAAGCCTCACATTAGGAAGCCCAGATTTTTCACATCTTGAACTTGTAAGTTACATAGGTTATATTATTCTGAGTATTATTCTAAAATTTTGTCACTATTAAGTTCTTTTTTGTTTTTTGTTATCAGCTGCCACACCACATTGATATATTAGTTTCAGCAGTCACCCAAATAAATGAGCCTGACAGCCTGTATGGGATCGTCCAGTCCTACAAGGTTTGTTATAACCGTATAAATTTAATATTCTCCTTTATATGTAACAAATTAATAGTTCAAACTAGTTTTAGCGTCTAGTCGACATGTGCGGTGCAAAAGGGTAACTATACATTTATACTTTTGGGTGTTAATGTGTTCATTTTTTGTTCTGGTGACATCTTGCAGTTGTCTACGCAAATTATCACATTTGAACATGAAGGAAACTGGAGCAAGGCTCTTGAGTATTACGATTTGCAAGTGAGGTCTGAACCATTTGTACAAATGGGCGATGGTTCCAGAAAACTCTCACCTGAAAATTCTCAACCAGCAGATGATCTATCCTTGTTGAATCCAGAAGATGAGACGAGTATAAGAAAACCATACAAAGGACTGATTAGATCTTTACAGCAAATTGGCTGCACTCATGTGTTGGACCTGTATTCCCAGGGATTGACCTCTCGTAGGGGCCGATTTCAGCATGATTATGAGTTCACTGAGCTGCAGGTTTGCCTCAAAATTTTAATACAGCTTAGAAATTAAAACCCACACATTTCATTCTGATTGACTCTATATTTCTGCCTTGGATCTATCGATTTAGCATAGCCTTTTATTTATTTATAATTTTTTTTCCATTGGGTTTTCCTTTCCCCTTGAACTTCCTGGTGAAATAATTTCAGTACGAAGCTGCTTGGCGTGCCGGAAACTGGGACTTCTCTTTACTCTATGGAGGAGCTATATCTCGAAATTCAAGTCAACACATAAAGAGTGATCATTTCAATGAAAATTTGCACAGGTAACTCAACCAGATTTTCAATATAGCAAATCAATATGATGTAACATGTTACACTATTTGGACTATTAAACTGAGCCTTTTCATCTGGGTGCAGAGCATAAGAACTGGTTCTGGTAAAATTTCCAGAAGAAAACTTGAGGATGAAACCTGTCAGATCCTAATGTAATAATGCAAAGCTAGTTGAATAGGAAACTTTAGAAAATGCGTGCAGAACATTAAAATGGAGGAAATTGTGAAATAAAATATTTAGTTGAGATCTATCAAAGCGTGCTAGCGTAATAAATCAAGAATTGCGAGGAAATTCTAAATCCTGTTTCAAACCAGACGGTCTCTAAGACTCTAACCAGCTTCCACTGGATGAACATACAAATTCTTTACAGAAATCTTATGTCATCAGACTTCGATAGAGTGATATGATACAGAAAACATAAACATTAATAGAAAGTCCATTAGTTTATTAGTATATTATTTTTTATTATTAGTTATGGGTAAACAAAAATCTAATTCATAATCATATTGTTATCTTTTGACATGCTGTTATGTATTATTGTACAAAGTTTTATTATTTCTGTTTGTTGGAATGTTAGTTGTTTAAGGGCATTTCAAGAGGGGGATTCCAATGATTTTCACATGAAACTAAAAGATTCAAAGCAGGTTATGATTATCTTAACTAATCACTTGTTTTATATGAATTGAGTTTTTGCTAACTTGACTCCTAAAAATTGGTGTTTACCACGTCAGGAGCTTCTTCTCTCCATCTACCATGCAAGTGAAGAGAGCACTCGATACATCTACTCGACAGTCGTTAAACTTCAGGTATTCATTCTTATAACTCAAAAGGTGTCTGACAGGGACAAAGGGTTTGAGCGGGCCCTGGGCACCCAGATGTTTGAACTTTTTAACTTTTACTTCAGCCCCCAAAGATTTATATATTATAGATACACATACACATACATACATACATACATACAGACACACACACACACTTCAGAAAAAGGTAAAAAACCGTAAATCTATAAATTTTTATATTCTTTGAATATCATTCCACAAATATCACATTTTAAAGGAAGGTCATTACGTAATGCAAAACAAGAAAATCTTGATTTAACAAAAAAGTAAATGAGTGTCCATAAAATTTGGACTGGGGGCACTTCCCCCAGACCAGGTATATGAAGCTCTTGTTATTAAAATTATGGTTTTAGTGCATCATCATCAATTGTTTTGCAGATCTTTCATCATCTTGGGATGGCATGGGGTTTACGTTGGCGTACTTCTATCTGTGAAGATACGGATTCCTCTACTAAGATGCAGAAGTTGTCATCTGAACCTGTGATCCCCACCGTGGACCAGGTATGTAATCTGGGTTTGGTGGTGCACAAAACTTGAAGGGTGGAAAATTGAATATATTTTGAGGATAGGAATAGAATATACAATAATTGTGGTTTTTAAAATCTTTCTGTGTAGATGTCATGGCTTAATGTTGAATGGAGCTGCATTTTGAAACGAGCACAATTGCATATGAATTTGTTAGAACCTTTCATCGCATTTAGAAGAGTCTTGCTTCAAATTTTGAGCTGTAGTGACTGTATGGTGCAGCATCTTTTGGAATCTGCATCAACTCTTCGTAAGGTATATTATCTTAAATTAGCTGTCCTCCTAATTCAAGGAAATTTATTTCTCCATTTGCCTGATAATGTTTTCTTAAATGTCTTATAGGGTGACAGAATTTCTCAGGCTGCTGCAGCTTTGCATGAGTTTAAGTTCCTCTGTACCGGCTTGGGAATTGATCATTCTAACTTATATTGGACGGGAAGGGTACATGCATTCCATTTCACTGTTTAATATCATGAAGTACTACTATTTCCGTGAATATAGTGAAGGAAAAGTATTTTGAATTATTTCAGATTGAGGAAGCGAAGCTTCTGCGGGCCCAAGGTCAGCATGACATGGCAATCAACCTCGCAAAGTATATCTCCCAAAATTACCAGTCGAATGATGAGGCTTCGGATGTGTATCGTCTAGTTGGGAAATGGCTTGCAGAAACACGATCTAGCAAGTTAGTTCCAGATAATTAGACTGAGGAAAGATACCTAAGATAATGTGTGTGTACTGTGTTGCTTTCTCCACTTACTACGTAAGACTTTCCTGCAGCTCTAGGACTATTTTAGAGAAGTACCTGAAGCATGCAGTTGCTCTTGCTGAGGTTAACATGACTGCAGACAAAAAGTCCATGGCACGACAAAGTCAAACACATTTTCATCTTGCTCATTATGCAGATGCTCTCTTTCGCAACTGTGAGGAGAGACTAAATTCTAGTGAATGGCAAGCTGCAGTACGATTAAGGAAACACAAGGTACTTTAAAGAAAGAAACCTGTAGATGTTGAATTGAATCCCCAGAAATATTTGTTCATGCTAATATTTAATTATATTATTTATATTTTTGCAGACAAAAGAGTTGGAGGAACTAATTAGGCGACTGAAGAGTTCGTCAAAAGTAAGTCACTGTTACCTGCATGTTCTCCTTTGGTCTCTCATATAAACCTATCTGCGAAAATTGCAATCCTAGTGAATTCACCTTTAAGATGTGATTTTTTTCCCCCTAATTTTGTATTTAGGGGGACAAGACCGACTACTCGGTAAAAATACAAGAGTTGCAAAAGCAACTTGCAATGGATAGGGAGGAGGCCGAAAAATTGCAGGTAAACTAAGAAAGCAATTTTTTGGATGTGTTCATTCTCCTAATAAATACAAAGAGTTTCTACTGTGATATAGCCTAAGCTGATTATATATATCTTTGTTGCTGCAACCTCTCAGCAAGACAGGGACAATTTCCTAAGCATAGCATTGGAAGGATACAAAAACTGTCTGGTCCTCGGAGATAAATATGATGTTAGAGTGGTATGTATTAATAATCCATGTCTTTCTTCATGCTAAATTTCAATTTTTTTCTTACTGATTGTATATATTATTATTCCTTAGAGTGGTTTGTATTAATAATCCCCGTCTCCGTCTTTCTTCATGCTAAATTTCAATTTATTTCTTATTGATTGCATATATTATTATTATTATTCTAGCTATTGAGTTAGCGGCCGTTCAGAGTTTGACTTATTTTCTTTCAGGTGTTTCGACTTGTTTCGCTGTGGTTCAGTCTCTCAACCAAAGAAATTGTTGTAAATGGCATGCTTAGTACGATTGAAGAGGTAAAGCAAAATGTGACAATATTTGTACTCTCTCCGTCCCATTTTATTTGTCCTAATTTCCATTTTGGTTTGTCTCAATTTATTCCTCACTTTCCTTTAATATACTATTTTTTTGTCACATTTTCCCAACCCTACCCATATTTAATTAACCAACTTTCTCATTGGAACAATAACACATTAAAATACAAAACTCATTTACTCTCATCAAACTTTCTCTTTCTCTACATATAACAAACTCTTCCCACTGGTTAGGATAAGAAAGGTACTTTCGTTCTCTTTCCACTACATATAACAAACTCTTCCCACTGGTTAGGATAAGAAGGGTATTTTGTGGAGTAACATATTTTTTCTTAATAGACGTGCATTTTCTAACTAGTACAACTAATTTGGAATGGAGGGAGTATAATTAATTATTTAACTATATTGCACTTGCGTGCAAACACACACATACATTATACCAAATACTCCCTCCGTCCAACTTATATTGTCCTAATTTCTTTTTTGGTTTGTCCAAATTATTTGTCCTCTTTCCCTTTTTATACTATTTTTGGTTATACTTTTCCTATACCACCCACACTTTTCTTAATTGAAAATTATAAACATTTTCTTGTAAATGCATGAATCATTACTCCACTCAACTATATTTTTCTATCTAATTTCTCCTTCTATCCAGTTCTTTTATGATTGATGAAGGGTATTTTAGAAAATTTTATGTTTTCCTAACTAGGCGTGTATTTTCTAATTAGGATAATATAAGTTGAACATAGGGAGTATGTGTTTGTGAGAGAGGTGTGATGTTATTAGCTTCCAATTGTAACCGAAATAATTTTGATTCCTAACTCAAATCTAATCAACAGGTTCAGTCTTACAAGTTTATACCACTAGTGTACCAAATTGCCTCAAGAATGGGTGGCTCAAAAGATGGTCAGGGAGCCAAGAGTTTCCAGGTATAAGACTCAGTATGTTGGCAACATATCTCATCACTTCTCATTTGCAAGAAAATTCTCTTTTATTGTGTATTTTTGCTCAAAGAAGTACATTGTGCAGTTTGCATTGGTTTCTCTTGTGAAGAAAATGGCCATTGACCATCCATACCATACAATATTTCAGGTATTTAACACTTCAACTCATCTGCAACTTTTGGATGATTTTTCGTTCCTGCAAAAGATTTTATGCTATCTAAACAGAAGAGAATCAAAATTTATTTTTTCTGTAGTGGAAGTTTCACTATTACATGCAAGTATGAATATACTTTCCTTTTCCTTTTTCGCCCTAGCTTTTAGCTCTGGCAAACGGTGACCGAGTCAAGGATAAGCAGCGCAGTAGAAACTCATTTGTGGTGGATTTGGATAAGAAGTATGCTGCAGAAAATCTTTTAATGGAGTTGTCTTCGTACCACGGAGCGATTATCAAACAAGTAAATAGCATCGTGATTTCATTCTTGTATTCAGAGATTCGTGATATTTTCATATTTCACAAGTCTTCATTAAACATGGCACTCCATATGTGATGTAGATGAAACAAATGGTGGAGATGTACATCAAACTTGCCGAACTAGAAACAAAGAGAGAGGTTAGTAGCCATATTGTTGATTAGTTTCTTCTTTAGTCATTAGTCTTACTTACATAAGCTACACCTGAGATTTACCAATCAGAAATAGTGGTAAATGAATATTTGAAATTTTCTAATTACATCATGTCAACAGGATACGAATAAAAAGATCACTCTACCAAGAGACATTCGCAGCATTCGACAACTTGAACTTGTAAGTGTTGTATGTTCAGTACTTTTCTTTGTCATGGAGGTTCTAAACGTAATTATCTCTGTGCTTTTGTATGGATCTTCAGGTTCCTGTAGTGACATCTACTTTCCCCGTTGACCGAAGTTGTCAATATGTTGAAGGCTCTTTTCCGCACTTCAAAGGATTAGCAGATTCAGTCACGTATGTATTTTCACATATGAACAAGTTCAATAGTTGTCTTCTCTCATAAAATTCTTACCAAAATTTCCCACCAACTTATTATTTGAATTGTTATAACAACACACAGGGTAATGGATGGTATAAATGCTCCGAAGAAGGTTGAATGCCTGGGTTCTGACGGTAACAAATACCACCAGCTTGTAAAATCTGGAAATGATGATCTGAGACAGGATGCTGTATGCGTTTAAATTACTACCTCTTAAATTTCTTATGTTATAGTGTGGAGATATACTCAGCTTTTTCCCTACACTGAATTCTCAACTTCGTCCCTAAACTGGCTGGTAAATGATATGCAGGTGATGGAACAATTTTTCGGTTTGGTTAATACCTTTTTACAGAACCATCGGGATACATGGAAACGGAGATTAGGGATACGTACATACAAGGTATTTTCACTGTAGTAGTAAACTTGCGATTCTATAATTAGGTACATGCAATGAGTTCAAAGCACTCGTTCTTGGTATGTCCCTTTACATTAATGATTGAAACTACTAATCTTCTTATTCTATTTTTTCTATTGAACTATCACTGGAACAGGTTGTTCCTTTTACACCTAGTGCTGGTGTTCTTGAGTGGGTAAATGGCACTGTACCTCTACTAGAATATCTTGTAGGAAGGTTAGTCAAGTTACATGTCATGCAAATAATCTAGAATCTGGATTTTAGTTTATATCGTGCCAAGTGTTTGGATATCGTGTAACTGCAGCATGCGAAATGGAGGTGCCCATGGGCGCTATGGAGCAGGTGACTGGACATTTCTCAAATGTCGGCATCACATGGCTACGGCAAGTGCAGTACTTCTCTGTTTTACTTATATTGCTAATTTTGGCATTGTTATTACATTCTTATCTTGACCAACTGCCATTCTCCAAAGTTTCTAAGGATCAAATTTTTGGTTCATCTGGCCTGAAGCAGTGAGTGTCAGGCATATATAAGCTTAATTGATTACATTATAATTTCCACAATGTTCTTTCTCTAAGCAGGAAAATCACAAGAGAAAAGCCTTTCAGGAAGTCTACGAGAATTTCAGGTTTGCGACTTTCCCCAAATATTTGTAGAATTACTACTATTAGTTTAACTTAACCTTCAGGTGCTGTTTCTTTCATGCAGGCCAGTCATGCATCACTTTTTCCTGGAAAGATTTTTACATCCGCCTGACTGGTTTGAAAAGAGACTTGCTTACACACGAAGTGTGGCAGCTAGTTCGATGGTTGGTTTACAATTCTTACAACCATCCTTCATTTTGCTTTTTTGGAATTTATTTGAAGATGAGAACAACAATAATCAAGTTGACGGTGTAATGGAGTCATCTTCTTTGAATTCAGGTTGGTTACATTGTTGGGCTTGGGGATCGGCATTCCAAGAATATCCTAATTGATCAAGCCACTGCAGAAGTTGTTCACATTGATCTTGGTGTAGCTTTTGAGCAAGGCTTGATGCTTAAAACACCTGAGCGGGTGTGTCTTTTTTCTCGAGTTTCTTCTTCTCTCACTTTATCCTGTGAATATATATATATATATATACATATATATAAACCTGGCCTCACAAAGTCGTTGCTAAGGTAACTACATTGTGATAAATGGGTGATGTAGGTCCCATTCAGGCTGACAAGAGACATTATAGATGGGATGGGAGTCACTGGAGTGGAAGGAGTATTCAGAAGATGTTGTGAGGAAACGTTGTCCGTAATGCGGACCAATAAAGAAGCACTGCTGACCATCATTGAAGTACGTATGATATAGGAGAACAATTTAATATATTGAGAAAATTAATTAATTATCCTTCAGTTGTTCACATCCAGTTGGAATTTTGCTGCAGGTTTTTATTCATGATCCTTTATATAAGTGGGCCCTATCCCCTCTAAAGGCTTTGCAACGTCAAAAGGTACTTTAGGAACTTCATGCTTTCTTATATATTTTCTTTGCATCATATATGCATATAAATTATATAATGTACTCTTTTACTTGTCTTATGTATATATAGGAAACTTATGATGATCTGAATACAAGCTTGGAAGAATCACAAGATGAACATGAAGGGAATAAGGATGCAACTCGTGCCCTTTTGCGTGTGAAACAAAAGCTAGATGGATATGAAGAAGGTGAAATGAGGAGTGTGCATGGGCAGGTGATCATTCTTTTGGACCACCATTTTCAACTTGTCGCAGCCAAACATGATTTACGTTGTTATATGTAGGTGCTATTTTGATTTATGTTTTATTCCGTTGAATGATAACACAAAAGGTGGTCTGAATTTTGTGACCTTAGGTGCAACAACTTATACAAGATGCTAGCGATCCTGATCGACTCTGCCATATGTTTCCTGGATGGGGATCTTGGTTGTAAACTTGTAACTAGTTTTCATTTCTCACGTCTCTTTGGGCCAATCCCCGCAGAATCTCTGATGTGGCGCCTAAGGAGAAAGTCTTTGCAACCGAAGTGAGCCGAGGAGCTGAGTGACGTGCCAGCGCTACTAATTGAGTGCCAGCAAGTAGCTATGCTGTCAGTAAGAAGGTAGCCGGCGCCTTTTAGTGTGCACTTTAGTTTAATTGCAGCTAGTGTGCTAGGCTAATAAGATAGAAAGGGTTTTTCTCGCTTGTTTAGTGAAGTCAAGTTTTTGGTCTTATCTTGCAGGTGACAATGACGTTGAGTTGACGACAAAG
This sequence comes from Pittosporum tobira, assembly GCA_032359685.1. Lineage (NCBI taxonomy): Eukaryota > Viridiplantae > Streptophyta > Magnoliopsida > Apiales > Pittosporaceae > Pittosporum > Pittosporum tobira. The sequence continues at coordinate 23,781 of JAUMHB010083146.1, forward strand.
AAAGACTCGACATTCAGGCGAGCCACCACGCCGTCTTTGTACAATTTTGTTGAGTATTTTTCTTTGTACATAACAAGAGGCATGTAACGGGTATACTTAGTCGTGTTCTAAAAATTAGTATGCAAATTTAGGCGATAAAGAGAGGGTCTAACACTAATATGAAAATTAATCAAACATGAGCATCAAACTAATCTTGACAACGGAAGATTAACGGAAGATTGTCTAATGTCTAATCTAGAATTAATAGGGACTAGCGGAAATTTTTATAACATTGTGGGTATAAATGCCCTGGCTAGGAGCCGAAGTTTTGTTTTAATAAATGTGAAAAGTCCAAATTTTGCCGTCACTCTTTTGAGTATTCAACTTTGATTTGTCCGTTTCCGTAACTTACAGGCTACACCCCAAGAATAAAAGTTGAAACTAGAGGCTTCTACTCAAGAAAGTTAAATGTTACTCCACTATAGAGGCTTCTTGATCCACATCATGTTAGCTATAGTTAATTGAATCCAGCTGCTTTGATCGCTTTCTTACATTTTCGATCTTTGGCGTTTGTATTGATTAATGGAGATTGGAAGCCTCTAGGCATGGTATTAAACAAAATTTAAATTTAATTTGTTTAAGGGTTTTTCTTAAATTTAATTTAATGAGTTGAGTTTGAACTCGTTGTATTTAAAATTTAGTTTGAAATTTGATTAAATTAAATATTTTAAATTATTTATAAAGAAATCTAAATTCGTCTTATTAAATAAAAAAATTGTTTAATTAAGTGAGAAAAAAAATAATTTATTTATTTAAACAAGTTGAATTCAAATTTAATAAATTTGGTTCAATTCGTTTAATATCTCAACCTTTAAATGTGTTGCATAGAATATGACTATAACACGTGATTGACTAATGTATTAAAAAGAACATAAAAAAAATGAACATATGAACAAAGTCAAACTCTGGAATGTATTATATTTAAGAATATAAAATATGAATGTATTAAAAAGAAAATTTTTAAATAAAAATAAAATATTTTAATATATATATTTAAATTTATAATAATTGTATTATATAAATGTCAACAAAATGTTATAAAAATTGTGGGAGGAGTCTTGGTTATCAAAACGAATTTCGCACACAGGAGTCGGTTACACATAAAATGCACAATTTGCGTGTTTACGTGCGGCGACGTGGAGCTCAATCTTTAAGATAACGACGAGAGGGGTAATATTGGAAACATCTCCAGACCGCCTGTCCGCCCACTTTCCGTGTCAAAACGATGTACCAGGATGAAAAAAGTTTGCGGCAGCACCGCCACACCCCCACACCCCACCCATATGTATAAAATAAAACATGAGGCGGTGGTACTCCGCTAGTTTTACTTAAAACAATTAACTGCCGCCTCCATTAATCCTCTTCCCCAAGTAACCAACGAATACTTGCTTCCATTTCTGTGAAGGATAGGAGACTATATATATCTTATACATACACAGATTTACTGTTTCTCTACCAACAACTCAAAGCTTCAAGTCGATTACAAGGTTGATTGTTCTCCATTTTGCTCAATTCAATATAGGGTTTCGCTTTCTTATCTCGAGTTTAGGTCTTATTGATTCATCTGCTCAAACCAATTTTCAGTATGTGTTATTTTTCTCTTTTCATTGTCCTTATCGTACTGATTCTTCATTAGATTTGTCTGTGCATATACTTTTTTTTTTTTAGTTTTTGGTTTCAATTTCTGCGTTTAGGACAAGCAATATAGGTGATTCATCTCCTTTCTATTGCTTATAACTTTGATAAGAATTAGATTCCAATTTTAACTTTAGAATTCTTTCAGTGCTAAAGATTCCCCTTTTGATTGCAGATTCTTTTCGTAGTTTACTCCAATTAGATTTAGCTTAGAATAGGTGCTTATAAAACTAGGAACCAGTGAATTACTTGGCTTTGTATCGCATAGAATTCAAACTTGCTCCTTAGGTTTCTTCGTCTGTACATCTCTTTTAGCTATTATTGTTAGTTATGGAGGATATCACACAGCACAATCAGCTTTTTTCTGTTCCAGTTGCCTCTAGGCCTTTACGGTCAGACAATAACACAACTGACAATAGCACAAGTATGCATAGATTTGACAATCGGGTTATGCACACGGTAATCCAAGAAGATTTGTCCTTGGGAACTGATAATGACGATCATGACACAGTATCTGACTGCGAAAGTGGAATTACTGGTTCCAACAACAAAGAATTTCAATTCGTTGGTGACAGATTGATCAAGGTGGATGAAGGAGAAAGACTGTACGAAACAGTCGTACACAGGTTTATTTCATGTTTGGGCAATGTAGGAGTGAAGGCCAAAGTTGAGGCCATGTATAGGAATCCCTATTCTGGTTTTATCAATCGAGCCAGGGTTCAGTCGTTCTCTATTTTCGAGAGAGCTGTTGGGAAGAAATGTGGAGGTAATGCAAATGTGAAGTATGCTTGGTATGGTGGTTCCAAGGATGAGATTAACAGGATTCTTTCGCATGGTTTTGGGCATTGCGATAAAGCTGAAAGCAGTTGCTCCTATGGTCGTGGTGTTTCTCTCTCTCCTGTTGATTCTCCTATGGAAAGGTAATGAATATTTCAGCAGAAGTTCTGTTTATATTTGTCAGTTGAATGTGTTTGATAACTGTTTCTTATAATAGGTATGCCGTGTTTATGCTCTTAGTATGATGTTAGATACCTGATACTGTGAAACTTCTTGTTTTACAGTGTGGAATCTTCAATGAAAGATGAGGATGGGATAAGTCATATTTTACTTTGTCGAGTTCTCTTGGGGAGGATGGAGCTTGTTCATCCTGGTTCTGCACAGCATCATCCAAGTTCAGAAGAGTTTGATTCTGGGGTTGACAACTTACTATCTCCTAAGAAGTTTATCATTTGGAGTACCCACATGAACACTCGCATCTTGCCAGAGTTTGTTATCAGTTTCAGAGCTCTTTCTAACTCGAATGGTGAGTGATTCTAATTACTTTCTCATGTTTATTAGATTGAATTGATTCCAGAATTTTGTGAAGCTTAGAAATTTTGTAAATATATTAATTGGTTTTTTCCTTTTTCAGGAAGGATCCAACTTCCACTGAGGAGGCCAACTTCGCCTTGGATGCCATTCCCAACTCTTATTTCTGCACTTTCGAAAGTCTTACCTCCTAGTACAATCAGTTTGATTGCAAAGCATCACCGTGATAATAAAGTAAGTACCTAGGAATTTTGAATAAGTAACGGAGTATCCGTCAGTTTCTTGGCTTTTGTCTTGACCTTTTTTATTGATTTCTTATCCAGCAAAACAAGATCTCACGGCATGAATTGATACAGCAAGTGAGACAATTAGCAGGAGACAAATTGTTGGCTACGGTCATCAAATCTTTCAGAGATAAGGTATCGGTGAACTAGATGTTTTACCAATCTTATAAGTTGGCATCACTGTTCTGTGTTCAAATTAGTATGAAGTATGATGTCATGTCTTGTATAGTTGTATTGGTCTCCTTGGTACGCAGTGTGTCATACCAACGAAACCAACATTGCCATGGGGTAGGTTTATCAATGGGTGGAACCTATATAGCTAAACATATATTTGCCAGTGTATATTAGTAAAAACTACAATCTGCCACAATTTGTAGCGGATGCTGAAAAGATTTGACGATCAAACCTTCAATGGTTGAGATTAGGTGAGAAGTTTAATCCTGTCTATCCAATTGTGTGCATTCGATTGCATAGTATCTTAGATTATATTCGTCCAACCGTATAGCAATTTTCTTTGCCAGTTCAGTTTTCATCTTGAAACTTCAGATCTGGCAGTAATCCACATTGCTCGTCTAGAAATCAATATTATTAAGCTATCTTGAGATTTTTCGAAACAACTCTGTTTTCCAAATAAAGCTCAAATAGATATGGGGCATAGTAAACAATGAAGAGAATAGAAGGTAGGGGGAGTGTCGAGGGTTAGTGAGGATTGGGATTGTATGTTTTGGTTTATTTCACTTCTGCAGTTGTACTGTGCTTCAATTTGATTTACTGGTTTTAAGTATAATTTGTTCTTCCTGTATCTACAAGTTTTGTTCATGGTGATGATGTTTTTAAGCAAGGATTTTCATTTTTGCAGCAAGTTGAAGCATCAACTGGACGTTCCCCAAGCTTGCGCCGGCAGTACTGTGGAAGAATCCCTATTTGCGGGCTGAAGGGATGAGTGATTGATCCGAGTTGGTCGTTGAAATAAGATCAATGCTCAGCTTCAAATCAACTACTTTTCATTGAAGAGAGAAAATATCACATAAAATGACAGTTGGATTCCGACTGTCGGTTGAGTTTGTAGTCTATGGTGATCTTATTATTACTCTCTGTACTCCTTTTTTATTTTTTTTTATCGACAACTCTTGAGACCTTTCTTTAGAATATCTCAACTTTTGTTGAAGATTATTTTGTTGATCAATGATTGAAAATATTGCAAGCAGTGTGTCATATTGACAAATGACCAAATACGGTACACTTGGTATAAGAAAAATATGATGGACCCACCAGAAGTCTAAGAGAATGAATTTAACTGAGCTGGTGCATAAATAGCAGAGCACAAGATATTGCACTTTCAAGACTAGAATCTGGACAACATTTTTAGTCCAATTTACTATTGTTTCGTCAAATCGTCTGTTTCATATTTTTTTTCCATTAATGAGTTGACACTTTGGTCACACTTGTAACATTTTTTGAACTAATTCAGTTTGTTACAAATAATTTATTTTTCAGAAAATATTTTTAAATTTTTTTAGCGTTATGTATGTCAAAAAAAATTTAATATTTTTCAGTCAACAGAAAATTCATTTGTTTCATATTTTTAAAATAAGTCCATTTATTTTTATTTTCACAATATATGCATAATTAGTATTTTTGTATTGAATTATATGTGCACATATATTTTCCAAATTTTAAATTTTTTTATTCTTAATTTTTTTTAAAACTACTATGTTATTAAAAAATTTCTTATAAATAATGAACGTTCTTATTGTTATATCATATGTTAAGTTTTTATATACATACAAATAAATAAAAAAATTTAATTATAAGAACTTAATTTATGTTATTCAAAAAATTAAAATATACTTATATTAATTTGTAATAACATAATTGTTAAATTTATTTCAAAAACTAAATATAAAAATACACTTTCAGCCTCATTTTCAGCTTGACCATCAAACATCATAAAATAATTCATTTTCTCATAAACTATTTTCTCATAAAATATTTTATCATAAAATATTTTCTAAAACACATTTTCTTAGTATCAAACTGAACCTAAATTCATATAAACGAACACCATAATTCCTAAGGATTTTTCTACCTCAATTCCACTTTTCCTTTTTTTTTTTTTTATTATTCTTCTTATTTATGATCTCGCTAAACGCTAAAAGAATATATGATTGAATATTTACTAATAACCAAAGTTAATAAAAATTGAAGAGTCGGAATCAATTTGACTAGATAGAATTTTTTAACACGTTTTACAGTGGCCTAAAATACTTGTTGAATAATGGATTTAAGGTTAAAAAGTTAATGTATTATACATATATATATATATATATATATATAATACCAAGAATAACATAGTAATGAATATTCTAACTTGGAGTATTAATTAGTATTTACGTTATAATTAATATTCTAGTATTTATAGTATTAGTATTAATTAGTATCTAATATAGAATTGGAGTGTTACTTGGCCTGAACGCTATTCTAACTTGACATATAAGTTAAGTATGCTCATATAATACATCATATGTATTCTATAATTTTCAAGTCATATTAATATAATTTTACTCTTATATTGTTTCAATATATGATTTCCTCTTATATTATTTTTGCTGCTTATAATAAAAACACTATTGAATCTAACTCAATATCTACGTAGAGGTGTTGATTTCAACGGCTAGTATTCAAAATGTTCACTATTGGAATTTGTTCTTTTTTTATATGGAAATCTTTCACTACTAATAGTATAAGAAGATTTCCGTATAAAAAAAAATTCGCTACTAATATTAGTGGATGATGATAACTTATATCCCTGCGATTGAGATTTAGACGATAAATTTTGCGCAACATAAAATAATATTTTCATCTCACTGTATTCTTAAATGAAACCCCGTATTTTGTTAAGTTGTGCAATGTTGATAAATATATATATATATATATATATATATATATTAAAAAAAATACGAGGTGATATAGATATACCTGTATTACCACACAAGTTGAACCCGGACTACATACATGGGATACAAAAATCGAAACTACGAATCCTTTTGAGGAATTGCCAGATAATAATAGTATGACAGGACCATACACTTTGAATAAAACAAAACGGAAAGAAGAACAAACGAAACTAAAAAAGTCTTGTTCTACTATTTCCTCCGTCTCAATTAAATTATAACGGTTTGATTTTATATAAAATTTAAAAAATATGTTTGATATTATAATTTTAAATAAAAAAAAAATAGTGATTGATATTATTATTCAAATAAGAGAATAGTGAAATAGTAATTAAAGTGGTATGGTATAGTATTAATATAGTAATTTAAAATAGGATAATAATGATAAAAATGATTGGTCATATTTGATAAAATAAAAATAATTTAGACAATTAGCATTATTAAACTTTTTAAATTGAATACTTTACAATAATATGAAACGTCCAAAAAAGATAAATATTTTAATATAAATAAGACAGATGAAGTATTATTTTTTCAAGGGAATTATTTTTTTCCCGAACAACGATTTAACCAGTAAGTTGTTCGTACAAATTTAAGCTTAAATAACGTTACCTTTTTTCTAGAATTACATCAAACGTCTCAAAATATGTAAAACTTGGAATTTTATAAAGTATGTTTCTTAAAAGAAATGTGCATTTTATTTATTTATTTATTTATTTATTTATTTATTTATATTCCATACAAGGCACCCCACGCGAGTCTACAAAGTCATTATAAGTATACTAAAGGGGGCAGAAACAAAGCAAAGCAATTATACAACATTTTTCATACAAAAAATCTAAATGTCTATCATGATTTAAGAATGTTTTTTAATTTTCAAACATGAAAGAAAAAGAAAAGAGAGAGAGAGAGAGAGAGAGAGAGAGAGAGAGAGAGAGAGAGAGCAGAAGAAGAATAATAGAAGTAATGACAAGGTACAGATAGAACAGTAACAGTAGAAAACCGTAAAGGTGAGCCACAAAATGGATATAAATTGGCCAAATTAACCCTATCAAACCGGTGGTTTATGGGTCAGACTAGATTTTCTTATTTTAATCATTTAATGTACTACAAGTACTAACAGATTCGAAATTCAAACTAAACATGATACATTGATAATAGAGATCTACAAAAAATATGAAAATCGATGTCTAAATTAAGTTTGATTTGGACAAAATCTAGATTGATTATGAACGATTTAGGTTTTCAAAATATTAAAATCATTCAACGGACCATCATATTACGAAAAATACTGGTTTGAAGACTGGCCTGGTTAACACCAGCCTTTGGACTGGTTCTGGTTAAACACTCACCTGGACCTAAACTGATCCTAAAAATCCTACGCAAAATCCGCATAAATTATCAAGTATTATAAAACTTATTCTTTTTGGTTTTAATGCTCTTTTTGTAAAAAATTATTAAATATTATAAAAATAAGTATATAAATTACTAACTATATAAAATAAATA
>JAUMHB010083158.1:0-11907 GCA_032359685.1 Pittosporum tobira
TGGACATCGAAATGTCAGTAACCCTGGTGCCATAACAGGATCATCATCAACCATCAGGAGCTTCAAAAGAAATGATATACATATGACAAGTACAAATGCTTTAATTGAACATGTTGATGCAAAAAGAAGGAAGCTTCGAAGCTCCCAAAGTTCTAAAGTTACTACTGCATTTAGGATGCCAAGGCAAAAGAAGAACTGAAAAGGGTTACCACAGTTTGGTGCAAATTTTTTTTTTTAAATAACTTGTATGGTGTTTAAGCTTATTTTTGTGGTTTGTTTAAGCTTAGAAGTTTGGTTTTGTTAAACTTGGTTTTGTGCTTAGAAGGTTGGAGCCTGTTAAACTTGGTTTTGTTAATCAGTTGTCTATGGGAAGTCTGAGTTTCAGTTGTTTGGTTTTGTATGAAGTTTGTTGTCACTTATTGTTGGTTAAGCTATCTATGGAAAATGATTGCTATTTAGTTTTGTTTGAGTTTCAGCTATCTATGATAATTTCAGAAGTCCATGTCAGAACCTCATCAAAAACAAATTCTTTTGGTTTCTATAATTTGCATATGTCCTAAATCTTTTGGAAACTGTTTTGGGCAATGAATCACAATAAGGTAAAATAAGGCATTGCTTCATATGCAAATGGAACATAAAAATAAGGCATTGCTTTCCAGCTATTCAAAAAAGGTGTCATAACAAATGGTCAAAACAACTACATTTCATCCATTTTGTCATCTAAATGGTCAAAACAACTACATTTCAAATAAAACATAAAAATGACATACAATATAGGATTTCCATAAAGGTTTTTGATTAGAAAATATAAACAACATACAATGCCAAATGCACAATATGACAGTTTCTCACTTATTTCAAAAAGAAAATTACAAAAAAAAAAAAAAAAACAACTAAGATAATATCAAGTATTTTCTCATTTTGGCATTTGCATTTTTCATTTCCTCCAATTTCTGCTACATTTCTTCATCATTGTCATGCCCTTGACAAGACCATCTTCTACTTTGTTCCAATTGATGTTTTAGCTCCAAAATAATTTCAGTTAACCTTGTTGTAAATGGTGGATCATACCATCTAAATAACTTACAATAGCGATTTGGGTCCTAACAATTACCAAAAAAAAAAAAAAAAAATTATAACTCAAACAACACAAAATAACATAGGGGAACAAATATTGGTTGACAAAGATGAGTTCTTTGAATTGAGAACACAAAACCTGATAGTTTCTACAACCAACAAACCTCCTTCTAGGGTGTTTAGTAGTTGTTTTTCAAGTCAGCCATATGCCAACAAAGATGCCACAATGACATTTCGCCGGAAATTCAGGTAGCACCCAAGATCCAACCAGTGCTCCATACTTGATAGGTGCAAAATCAGATGAAGATGAAGATGTTGCCATACCTGCAGATCTGTAACTTCGAGGTAAGCTTCGAGGTGGCTAGCAGATGAAGTGCTCCAGCCAACCTTCGACGTGGCTAACAGATGAAGTGCTCCAGCCAAGCTTCGAGGTTAAATTTTAGATCTGTAAATGGACTCCTCCACCTCTAATCGCCGAAAATGTTTATGCTCTGAAAAGGTTCTTTGCTTCGAGGTGGGTTTCTGCTCTGAATTCGTGTATGTCTTGTAATCGTGCTCTGTAATCTATCTGAATAGCTAGCGTAATCGTGTATGTCTTGTAATCGTGCTCTGTAATCTGTCTGAATAGCTGGCTTATTTTGTCTGTCTGAATCCTACGTGTGTGCTAACTAATATCCATTTCATTATTTAATTTAAGGGAAATGATAATCTGTTAGACACGTTATTATCTTTTAATGGAATTGGACGAAAAATTGATTTTTTTAGTACAATGACTAACGTGGTAATGCGTGTGAGTATAGTGATGACTTTATTCAATTTTTTAGTATAGTGACCAAAATAAAAATCAAGTCCGAATACAATGACTAAAATATTATTTTAGTCTTTTTTATGTTATAGGAGTGAGTCATGCAAAGAGTAAAAGCTTGTAGGTATGCTCGGCATCGGCATCGGCATCGGCATCGGCATCGGCATCGGCATCAGCATCAGCTATTGCCTTGCAGGTTGACACGAATTATGGTCAGCATGGACACATAATTGGGCAAAGATAAAAGTTTAAATTACTTATATTCAAAGGGTTACACATTACTTTCAAATAGGAGATATTCTTTCCAAGCAACACATTTTTACTTAAATTAAACTAAAAATTATTTATATAAGCTATCAATTTTTAAGGTATGCGAAAGAGATGGTGCAACACACACACACGCATATATGGTCCAGGTCTACAGTTATAGTTGACTGTAAACTGATAACTGGCTAATCGATCTCAGTCATTCAAAACAAAATCTAATGGCTGCCCTTCATTGTGATTTTGATGTACAAGCAAAAATATTCGCGTTGACCATTGCAAAAATAACTGCGGACTGAGGAAATAAACAAAATGCCCTTGAATCAAATTTTGTTTATCACATTCTCCAGTTATTAATTATAGACTGTCCACAGTTAATAACTATGGACTAGGTTGCTAACACAAATTTATTTATTTTTTAACACCAGTCCGATATTATTAACTGTAGATTGACCCAGAACTGTGCAGGACTCTCACACATCAATTAATAATGGTGATGAACTCGAACTAGCCATTACAAAGGAAACAGAGATAGAGATGTCGAAATCCGATAAACTCATATTTGATGAAACATGCAAAGATTTTTTTTTATTGCCAATTTGCAAAGCAAAAAAGTTTTTATTTTTTTATTATTATTTTTTTTTAAATATTAGTATTATCACATGATGACAAAGAAATCCTCTAACTCGCGTATAGTCAAAAAAGCGCATGGGGAGCATTGAAAATTGAATTTGTGAAAGTGGAGAAAAGTGCTACTGAGGGTTTAAATCCCACAATAGATGAAACTAGAGCTCTAATGTATACAAAGATGACACTTATTGTTGAAACTATAGTATAATCACCAATTAACTTGGAAATGCTTATTTTAGGTACTTGATTGTCATAAATCCGGCTTGACTAAGTATAGTTGACAAAAGAAAGATGAAGAAAGGAAGATTAAAAATGTTGGGCGGAAGTCGTTCTTGGATCTTGGATTGCGTGCTTATTTCAAAGAGAGTTCTTAGTCTGCAGTTAATAATCACGGCTAGTGTTGTAAAAAAAAATCTTTGCGTTGACAACTTAGTCCACAATTATTAATTGAAGATAGTCCATAATTAATAATTACAAATCGTGAGACATTTTGATTATTTTTTCATTCCATGATTATTTTTACAACGGTCCATGAATATTTTTATTGATACATCAAAATCACAATAAAAGATAATAATTGAATCTTATTTGAAATGGTTGAGATCAGTTGACCAATTATAAAACCACAATCTATTCTAACTGTCAACTTAAACTCCTCTCACTCACTCTCTCTCTCTCTCTCTCTCTCTCTCTCTATAGACACACACACCGCCTGCACCAATTGATGGTAGGTGTGGATCCTCGCCTTGTATTGTTACAAGAGGATCAATGTTTTTAACTAATGAAACAGGAATCAGATTCTTTTACAGCCGTGGTTGACTCCTTTGACGGTTTGACCAAGTCTAACATTTACCATAGGAAAAACAAGAAAAACAAATAAACTATCAAATCTTGAAGCATGTAGTACTGAGATTAAGTAAATAACAATTGATTAAACCATCTCAACAACATTAAACTAAGAGTAACAGCTGGAGTAATGGAACATTACTTTTTCAGTTTTGTCCCATCGAACATTTGCCGGTTTTTTCTTCCTTGGGTTGGGAAATCTCGATAAAGTAAACCATAACAAGCCAACACCATTAAAATCATTGATATTGCACTCTTACCTTCTTCTCCCCCAACCCAAAAAAATAAAAAATTTGGCTCCCAGTGTACTGTATTAAACTTGGAAGTACTCGCGTCTCTGTATCTACAGCTTATTACTAGTGGAAACCTTTCTTTCTATTTAAGCATAAAGGTTCTGTCTTTATCTGTCACACTTCCACTAATTCATTCCACCATAAAACCCAAAAATACATTTTGGCTAATCTTGGTTCCTGACTTCTTATATATTGCAAACAGTTGATAATAATTTTGCCATTTTACATTTTTGCTCATCCTGTCTCCTCCTTTAACTTGTAGGGCATGTTTGATGTTTCCCTTTATGGGTTTTCCTTCCTGTGAGTGATTATTGCTTCATTTCCCTCTCTTCTCGAATCAGCTGGTTGATCTTGTTATTGATTTTGCTCCTCTGCTCTTGACATCATCTTCAACAGGTAATCTACGTTTTATCATGTGATTTCTCCTATTATTCTTCGTTTGCTTTGTCAGGGTTCTAATTACTGCAGGTAGTTTAACTGCTCATTGCAATATTTTATAGAAGCTTTTCCAGATGTCATTATTTCTCCAACTGAGCAAGTTGTCTTCCCTTTTCTTTACTCTCACATGCCTTGCGTGTTAGCTTCCACATGGTATTTGTCTGGTAATTTGGCCTTTGTTTATGCTTACTCATTAAGGGTTCCTAATCAGTTGGTTGAATCTTTATTAGACTCATCTCTTGACTCTTTCCAAACACTTGTTTTATTCATTACCCCATTGAATGCTGAATCCCTGGTTTACTATCTGAATATAGATTTGTAACAATTAGAATTTTTTGAGTTAGATACTAACATAGAGAAATTAAATTGATTTTGCCAAAAACTTATTGTTTTTTCTTTTTTCCGTATATTACAACTAGGCATTGAGTTTCTTCTATCTCCGATGGCTCCTACAAACTTCCCTCTCCGGTGGGAGAGCACTGGAGACCAATGGTGGTACGCTTCCCCAATTGACTGGGCAGCTGCAAATGGACATTACGACTTGGTCCGGGAACTCCTACGTCTTGACGGTAATCACCTTATCCAGCTTGCCTCTCTCCGGCGAATTCGCCGCCTAGAGAGTGTATGGGATGATGATGAACACTTTGATGATGTTGCCAAGCATCGCTCTCAGGTTGCACAAAAGCTTTTCTCAGAATGTGAAACCAAGAAAGGAAAAAATTCTCTAATTCGAGCTGGCTATGGTGGATGGCTTCTCTACACTGCTGCCTCAGCCGGGGACCTGGTTTTCGTTCAAGAATTGCTTAGAAGGGACCCACTTCTCGTTTTCGGAGAAGGAGAATTTGGTGTTACTGATGTTCTATATGCTGCAGCCAGGAGTAAGAATTCTGAGGTCTTTAGGCTGCTGCTTGATTTTTCTCTTTCGCCTAGGTTTTCGGCGGGTAGAAAGGAGGTGGAGGAACACATTGGGGAGATCCCTTCAGGTTATAAAAGGGAGATGATGAATAGAGCTGTTCATGCTGCTGCTAGAGGGGGTAATTTGATGATATTGAAGGAGCTTCTTGGTGATTGCTCTGATGTGTTGGCTTACAAAGATAATGAAGGCTCAACTATTCTACATGCAGCTGCTGGCCGAGGCCAGGTTGAGGTGAGTCCAATCTCTCAAATTTTCTGTTCAAGTGCTCCATTTTGTTGGTGTTACCATACATTGACATGGATGTCCTCAAGTTTACTATCATAATTTAACCATCATGCCACCAAAACTAACTAAACCATTCATTCATATTATGGGTAAACATGTAAGAAAAAATTATCATTAAAATTTGCAAAATTTTCAAACAGTACTCTTTCTGGGCAACAGAGGGAGTACTGTTGAGATCAACTACATACAAGTTGATGATTCAATTGTCAGCCAATCTCAATTTGTTCAATCTTTTGATTTGAATGGGACTGAGACTGAATTTATTAGTACAAGAAGATATTCATTATAATAAATACTAATTTAAAAAGTTTCTTACTTTCTTCATCTCTTCGTAAACTTCATGACTATGGTAGTGAGTCCACTTCCTCCTTTAGCATGCACTAACTGATAAACTATAGCAAATCCACAATAGCCATCTTATGTTGTCACGAATAAAAGGTTCTTAAATGTTCAAATCTTTGTCATGAAACATGATTTGTCAGGAAGTAGAAAAGGGAAACCTTGCTGTTCAACATGTAAAAGTTAACCTCTTAGAAAATAGGATCTGCTTTTTTTCTGATATTCTAATGACCCTGAATATATTTGCCAAATGAAGTTTGCATCCTTCGCCAACCATTTGGGGTAACACAGATGAAGAGGTTAAAATCTCTGTTCAATATGCTACACAATTCAGTTTTGTGTTATGGGGTAACACAGATGAAGAGGTTAAAATCTCTGTTCAATATGCTACACAATTCAGTTTTGTGTTAAATGGTATGTCATAGGAATCACGCCTTTTTGACCTCTTCTAAAAGTTTACTGGGATATTGAGAAATGGAAACATGGGATGGTGAAGTTGGTCTTTGACATATGATGGAAGAAGAATTTAAAATTCTTGGTTATATCATTCTGTATAAACCTCGAGGTAATTCGTTCTTACATATCTGGTTTTGAATGCAGGTAGTTAAGGATCTTGCAGCATCTTTCAACATCATCGACTCCTTGGACAATCAGGGAAACACAGCTTTGCATGTGGCTGCTTACAGGGGTCAATTAGCTGCAGTCGAGGCATTGATGCTTGCATCTCCTTCAACTATGTACTCAAAAAACAACAATGGAGAAACTTTCCTCCATATGGCTGTCACCGGTTTCAAAACTCCCATTTTCCGACGAGTTGATCACCAGGTTGACCTCATGAAGCAGTTGGTACGTGGACAAAATTTCAACATCGACGAAATCATTAATGTCAAAAATAATGATGGCAGAACTGCCCTTCATTTGGCCATCATAGGGAACATTTATACCGATCTGGTGGAATTATTGATGACTGTCAGCTCGATTGATATCAACATCCGAGATAATAATGGGATGACCCCACTTGATCTCCTTAAGCAACGGCCACGATCTGCATCATCAAAACTACTAACCAAACAGTTGATTTCTGCCGGCGGGGTCTCCAGCTGTCAAGATTATTCAGCAAGAAGAATCATCGCTTCCCATATAAGGATGCGAAGTATTGGAAGCAGCCCCGGAACTTCATTCGGAGTACCCGACTCAGAAATTTTCTTGCAAATGGGCATTAGAAAAGGGACAGATGGGATCAGTAGTGCAAGATTGAGCACTGATTCAGCTGAACTTAGTAAACATGACTTAGTTATGGAGAAGAACCTTTGTCCCAAAAAGAAACGCTCTGTCAATGATGCAGCCCAACGGTTGAAACGCCTACTCCATTGGCCCAAGATGAAGAAGAGAAAACCCGAAAGTTCTAAGAAAACAGTAGATGAAAGTTCAGAGGGAATTCCTATATCACTTCGAAAGAGATATTCAAATTCTTCATCATTTCCTAACAACAAGCGTACGCTTTCAGTTAGGAGTAACGCCCCAAGTCCTACTGCTAAGAAGAAATTTGCCTCAGGACTTGTGCACGGAGTAATGCAGGCTATGCCGAATTTAAATGCCACCCGTCGATCACGATCTAGTTCATTCTCAAAATCACCTCTTTCTTCTTCACATTGCTCATTGGATAAGCAAAAGGGGGCCTACATTGAGAGTCAGATGGCAGAGGCATCTTGTTCTACTCCAACATTCGATGATGGAACACCAAGTCGGCTTCAGAAACCGGCATTTGTCAACAAGAGGTTGATAAACCAAATGTGTTTTGGCTCTTCAGGCAGGCGGAAGCAACACGAGGTTTACGACCAATCCATTCCATCATTTGCTTGATGATTATCAGTTAGATTTCGAAGAGAAAAGACTGCCTATAACCATGCAACAGCCTTACTGATCTGATAGGTCAGCAAGACGAGTAGGCTTGTAGGTGGTTCTTAATATCTGCATTTTCATATCATGTTTCCTCGTTTAATGTGTCTAGCGTATGCAATTGTTAACTATAACTCTCTATGTGAACCTTGTTTCATGCAATTCTTTGTTGCATTTGTTAGAAATGAAAGCTTTATTTGTAGACATCTGTGGAGGTTTGAATATCAACATCTTGCTTAGTTTGGAAAAAGAAAAATCGATTGATGCACTATGCTTTTATGGAGTTTGCTGGGAAGGACATTCATACTCATGTGGACCGAAGTCCAATAATTTAAGCCTTTGGGTCACGAGACGAAAGGGTTCCAAATGAGTATGTATGGGCCTTGGTGATTCCCAACAGCGTTTTCTGATACCAAAAAAATTATGTTCTGTTTTCGAACATTCAACAACACCCCGTTCTGGAGTTTTAACCATTTTTAGATGTTGGCGTGATCCATAAAATGGAGAAAATATTCAATCTTTCTCCGTAAGTCAATGGCGACATCTTTACCAAAACCCTGGCATTTAACCAAAATAAATGCATTTATGTAGTCAAAATTTCATGAACTCACTCACAAGCTTTCTTGCAAGTTCAGCTACCTCATTATTTTTGGTATTTAGATTTTTTTGCGTCTGTTCTCGGATTAAGACTATGTTTGACACAACTTATTTTAGAATAACTTAAAATTTATTTGTTAACTAAAATAAGCTATAAGGTGAAAAAAAAAAAAAGATGAATATTTTTCAACTAAGTTGAAAATAAAATACTGTTATATTTAATTTGTAATTTTTTTAAATTAGTAAAAATAAATAATTTTAAATTAATTTATTTATAAAAATAAGTTATAATCAGTTCTAATAATTAATTTCAAACAAAGTCTAAGGCTTGCAAATAATCATGTCATCTCGGCCCATCGAGTTGAACCCAATACTGGCCCACAATTGAGAGTAATTCTATACCGTTTAAAAAAAAAAAGTCAAAAGAGAAAAAGAAATACGTGGGCGGCCCAATACCGCAAACTTGGATTAGCCGGCAAGAAGTTACCACTTTTCACTGATAGGCAACAACCATAGCCCAGCATGTTGTGCCCGTGAGCACCGAATTTTCTTAAACCACATGATTATGAAAATCAGATAAATACATAATCAAATGTATATGGGGACCTGGTTTTCTTTTATGTTTAATACGTATATTTTCATTTCTTGTGAATATGCTGATAGAAAAAAATCAATCTTAATTTAGAAATTTTGTTGTAAATAGAAACGTAATTTCAAGTTTTAATAATACTAACAAATTTTTTAACATATGTGAGAGCAATTATTTTATATCCATACTATAAATTAATTTTAGAGCATGACATTTTTTTTTTCTCTCTACATAACAATTTTGTGGCGTCTAACGAGCCTCAGCGCTGTTAGTATCAAATTTAATGTCTTGATAGTGTCATTGAATGTCTTAAAAATGTTAAAAGAGGAGTTTATGATTATTGCATAAATGAATGTGTGTTGTTATTATTTCATATGATTTTGGGCAATCAATTTTTAGGATTACTTAGATTAAAGGCTTTTGGGGGGTTTTTTGGCTTTTGTGATCAAAACACATAGCTAAGACACATTCGACAAATCAAAAATTGTAGTCTAAAAGCAACTTTTAAACAACTGTTTAAACCGAAATACACCACACCAAAAACTTGGTGGTGAGGTCTCATATATTAAAAGCTGCCATGTTTCTACTAATTAGCTTAAAATATTATTAATATTAAGAGATAAAATTTCCACATAATATGTAAAAATATTTATTCTTATGGACTTATATTGTGTTTAAATTGAAATAATAATAATTAATAAAAACTCAATAGAAAAATACACATATTATTCCTATTAACATATAAATTTTAGAATAAATATTTTAATAATAACAAACATACTAATATAAAATTACTATTAAGAGTCAATAAAATTTTCTTAAAAATAAAACTGACTTACATGTTTGAACTCAATAAGACTATCAAGTGTTTAACATAATTTCCACACACACAAAAAAAAAAAAGGAGTATTCAACATAACTTATAAAAGACACTAAATAAAGATTTGTTTAATTAAATAAATATAGTGTAAAAGTAATATACTTGCAATAATTTAAAAAAAAAAAAACGTTACACGAACTTAATTGAAAAATACACATACTTTTCAAATTAACATATCAATTTATGAATAAATATTTCAAGAATAACAACATAAATATCAACACAATAAGTAGTTAATATTTTGGTCATTTTATTTTATTTCAAGCACAATATATGTAATTTTAACTGAACAATAATTATATTATAAATCTGATTATCAGCTATAAGTCACCGAACATGATTGTAAATTTTCATAAACAGTTAAAGTTATACCAGCTACAATAACTAATACAACTACAACACGTAAGCAAACCCTTACATATGTACCAAAAAGGGGGGGGGGAATATTCGTGTTGAGGTTGAAAGAGTTGGTTTTACACTGCAATTCTTACTTATCAATCTATTTATTTTTCAGAAAGAAATACCCATTTATCAGATATAATTATAAGGTCGTTTTCAGCATATTTTTGTTTCCTTCCTTCATTTCTTCTTCTCTAATATTCCATTCATAGTATTATGTTCTTTATTTGCCTTGTCATATTCTCTACGTTTTCCTTCCTTCATTTCTTGTTCTCTAATATTCCATTCATATTATTATGTTCTTTATTTGCCTTGTCATATTCTCTACGTAAATGCAGCATCAAGGTGACCTTAGCATAAATATTGACCAAGCAAAAGTTACTGTTCTTATCAAATTATTATTCTTTTTGAAATTATGATAAAGTTGTAACCTCTACTATAAAAAGAATATGATGTTCTCTATTTCAGTACAATAATAATAAAACACTTCTTTATTCTTTCCATTTGTATCATGTTGCCGTTTCTTCTGTTTCAAATGTTTCATTATGTTAAGCTTGTTCTCCATTCATTGAAGCTTTTATCCCAAATCGGAAATATTGAAGTTTTTTATCCTTGATCAGCATCAGTAGGATTTTTTTTTTATGATTTGAAGTTTCAATTTTAATATTGAAAAGAAAATTACGTGGTGTGTATGTTTGCAGCAAAACCTAATATGACTAGAAGAATTCAAACAAAGCTTTCATTTTCAAACCTAATGAGTACAATTTTCCAAGCCAACTAGTTTTAATCAAAATGAAAAAACAATATTAAAACGTTAACTAAATTCTTACACGTTAACATCACCAAAATAAATCTGATTATTTTCCTAGTTGAAATTCTGCTCAGGCACGCTACTCGATATTCACGGCATAGACCTAAGACTTTTAACAAATAATTCAGATAATGTGATTTAGAAATGTCTCTTTGACAATTACCGTACCAATAAATTTTTCTTGGATTAGACTGCATGGAATTATGCTAGCGGTTTCGATTCTTTAGCATTCTTTAGTCTAAGAAGAAGGACCATTTTTGCTCTAATGAATTTTTTTTTGGAGCAATCAAATTTATTTCTTAGACAAGGAAATAGCACAATTGACGAGTCGATCGATCGACAAGAGCCAAAATATGTCAACTCAACTTATCCTATCCGTTTTAAACCAAGAGTCTCGTATCATTTTTGAACTTTTTACGATATTAGAAATTTATGTGATTTTCTTTTATTTAGTGTGACGCCTCCAAATTTTCACTTCTGAATTCTTGTGGAAATCTGATTGTCAGATATCATCTCAACATGTTGAGTAGCCAATATTCGGCAACTCGCCCTGTTATATCTTACAAGGATCGCTTATACGAATAAATTTACACAGCGGGAGAATAAAATGATCCTTCTAGTCAAACAGATAAAACGGTAAAATTTTGAATCATTAAAATAATAATTTTTTTTAATTCACAAGTTAATATGAATCTCATCAAAGCATGCATGATACACGAGTAGATGTCCTATCATGCCATTCAAGATGCAGTATTTGAATAATTGAACATTAATTGACATTTCTGCCTGACACTAAGTCATTTCAACACAAAGTCATTTCGTCATCCTCGACACATAGT
>JAUMHB010083169.1:0-11905 GCA_032359685.1 Pittosporum tobira
CGGCGCTCCGTACGGGAATAAACTTTAACGTTGACATTCTTTTTGTCGGAAACAAATAATTTTATTTAGTATCTCAATTTATCATATTTATAAAATTAAAATACTGGGTTCTTACATAAAAGACATAGACAACCATATTAAGTTGGACAAAAAAAGTATGAGTTGAAGGGTAAAATTGTCCAAATTGACAAAGTCTTGAACTAATAATTTTTTGGTAAGAGCTTAGTTTAGAGAAAATTATTCAAATTCCTCTAAATCCTACTTAATTAAAGTTATAAATTTATTAAAAGTGAATTAAAGTGATAAATTTATTTAGCACTTAATTAGTAGCAATAAGTATGCAATTTTTAATTTTAAAATGAAAAGACATAGATAACTATATCGAGTTGGACAAAGAAAGTATGAGTTAAATGGCAAAATCGTTTAAATTGACCAAGTGTTGAGCCAAAAAAATTTATTTTGTGCTTTTGTGTGTGTGTGTGTGTGAGAGAGAGGGAGAGGGAGAGAGAGAATAAAATAACTAATAAAAATTGATTATGGTCTCATTTGTTTTCACATCTGTGTAGTTGGTACAACTATAATTGTTTGTAAAAATTTCGAATCATGTTCGGTAACCTATGATTGATGAAATTATAATATAATTATTGTTTGATTTAAATTACAAATATCGTCATAGAAATAAAATAAAATGATCAAAATATTAGTTATTTTGTTGATTTGATATAATTTCTGTCATTACTAAAATTTCTTACTGAATTAATATGTTAATTTCAAGATGGTGTATTTTTTTTCATTGAGTTGACATTAATATTTTTTTAAAAATTATTATTGTAACTATATTAATTCAACATGGTAATTATTTAAATAGAGGAACATTTATTTAATGTATTTTAAAAATTATATTAAATACATGATAATCTTACTAGGCTCAAATATATGGATTAGTCTTATTTTTTAACAAAATTTATTAATTTTAAGCTAATCTTATATTAATATGTTTGTTATTATTGAAAAAATATTTATTTTAAAATCGATATGTTAAATGTGTATTAAAGTATTAAGATAAGCAAGAAAAGTATAGTATTTTTTAAAAGTATAAAGATAATTTTAATAATTAATTATGCATGAAAAGTCTTAAAACTTTAAAAAATGTTTCACACCACCAAATTTTTTGTGTGGTATATTTCAGCTTAAACATCTGTTGAAAAGTAAATTTTCAGCTGCAACTTTTAATTTATTGAATATATTTTAACTGTATGTTTTAAACGTAAAAGTCTACAAAATCTCAAAAACCAATAAATCAAACATATACTATGCAAGTAACAAATTACCAAAGTGTAACTTTAATGAACGATCATGATTTATTTAGATCTAATCTAACGGTTCCCATTAATTTTGCTGTAATCCCTCAAATCGATAACACGTGTCTAACGTGTCTGCATGTGACGCTCTCTGTTATGACCAATCAAAAGGATACACATGTCTAACCTCTACCCATGCTCTCTTTTTCTAGTAGCCATGCTTTCTTTTTCAAGTCTCCTTTTTATATACTTTCTATATATAGATGCACAAAAAAAATGGATTCGGCAAATCTTGATTCAGGTTTATCATAATTATCTTTATTTGAAAAAGATTAAATTATTTTTTTTAATTGATCGAGTTAGATCGAGTTAAATTATGTATTAAAAAATGAGATCCGTTGAGGATTATTGGTTCAGATCGGTCTTCAATTGAACTTTTTTTTTTTAATTTTTTTTACAATTTATAAAAAAATTTATATTTATTTTTCTATATATAATTTTCAGAATTCTTTTATTAAGTTAGTAATTCATAGTTCTACTTTTATTAAATTAGTTAAAATAATTATTTTATATAATTATGTTTTATATGTAGTTATATAATTATTTTATATAGTTATTTACTTTATGTAGTTAGTAATTTATGTAGTTATAAACTTATTTTTTTTTTATAATACTTAGTGATTTTTAAAAAGAGTATTAAAAACAAATAGAGTAATTTTTTTATATTACTTGATATTTTATGCAAACTTTTCACTTTGACAAGACCAGTCCCGATCCAGACATCAATTCTCATACTTTTTGTACATCACTATCTCTACCTCCCCATAAATATATAACACTTTTTTAAAGATGATCTATTCAAGATAAAATATCTTAATTTTTATAACAGTTGATATAATTTTTAAAATATAAATATAAATTATGTTTTATAAATATATTAAAAATATAACATATAATTTATACATATATTCAAAAGTATAATATAAAATATATTGATGTATAAAAATATTTTTAAAATGCAATACGTTAATATATTTTTAAAACGTCTTAAATTCTGTTTCGAGCACACTCAAAATATTATAATATTTAAACTTAGACAGATGGATCAGAGTAGTTGTTTTCTAAAAAGAAAACAAACTAATTTAATTGTCTAAATTAATGTTTTATTAAATTTTTGTAGACATCCCATCAAACATATGACAAATTATTACACTTTATTTCGTTCCTCTCAATATTATTGTAATAAATAAAATATTATGAAACATAAAAATATTTGTTTAATTATGAAAGAATAGTGTAATTACCTTTATAGTATTATAATTTTAGACAATGGAGTAGTGATTGACCATAATACTAGAAGTATAAATTAAGTAGTTGTTTAAGTGATAGGGTTATATTTTGTGAAGTAAAAATAGATTAGATAATTTATATCATTAAATTTTTTATAAAAAAATATCACAATAACATTAGAATGTCTAAAAAATAAAAATATTGAAATAATATTGAGAAGGAAGGAGTAAATATCTGTTTCTTTCTTTTATATATTTTAAAGAATAATTTAAGAAATTATTATTATAATTAATATATTTTCAATATTCTTAGAAAGTCCACTTTTGCATGCTTGATAGGAGACGAGTACATAAATGTTTTCCCGATTTATACAGTATTTTAATATTTTATTGGTTTTCTGTTGTCCTCTTCCTCTCGTTCCGGATCTTCCTCCCGTCCGGAATATCCTCCTTAACATACGGTAAGTTTTATTTTATTATAGTTTGATATTATATTGATTTCATTATATTAATAATTATATTATATTGTTTATATTAAAATTATAAATATTTTATTATCTGTAATAGCATTTCTTTTATCATAGTTTAATATTATATAAGTGATTATAATTAAACTTCTTAATATTAAATAATTAATTATCTACTAAGGCAACTTTATTTACAGATAGTTTTATTATATTATTAAATACAATTCCAATAACAATTATAATTTAAAATATGTGAATAATTTGAAAATCTAAAACGTTTAATGTGTATATAAATAAACTGTTACAAGTGGATAATAATGTTGTTCAGTTGAGATGGTGAACACCGGAACAAGTATCCTTGACTTCACAAGTTGTAATAACAGCACAAGTATAATTTTAGATATTTTATTTTCATTTATTGACTATATATTTGTGAAAAGACTAATACAAAGGATATGAATTATTTATTAATTCATTATAGGGGATATTTAATGACAATTATATTCATCATAATTATCTATTATCAAAATAATTTAAAAAATTATTATATGATTCTTCAATATAAAAAAAATTTAAAAATCAGAAAATTCAAAAACATAAAAATCTAAAAAGAATTCAAAATTAAAAGATTAAAAATATAATTTAAATAAAAAGTTTCAAAATAAAGAGTTTCAAAAATTTTAAATTAAAATTAATATTAATATTAAAAATTTAAAATTTTAAAAAAGAACTAAAAGATAAAATAAAAAAATAAAAATCCCTACAAACACTTAATTTTTACAATTATAGAACTTATTAAATTAAAAACAACAATTTAATAAATATATATTTAAGATTAATAATAAAGTATTAACTTATATATTTTGTTCAGCAAGAATAAAGATATTACCTATTATGTCTAAATGTGAACAAAATAGGTGACAGAAACTAATTTATTCAGGTGACAGATTACTAAATTTTAACTTTAGGAGAAAATCATGATATATTTAGATCTAATTTAACAATCATTAATTTTGCTGTAATCCCGAAAACGGGTAACACGTGTCTAACGTGCATGCATGTGACGCTCTCTGTTATGGCCAATCACAAGGGTACACATGTCTAACCTCTACCCATGCTCTGCGCTTTCTTTTTCTAGTAGCCAGGCTTTGCCCTTTTAAAAACTCCTCTTTTTATATACACTCTACCTCCCCCATAAATATATAACATTCTTTTTAAGATGATCTATTCAAGATTAAGGTACTGTTTGCCAACATTTATTATTGATAATTATATTTTATTTTTAAAAATTAATTATTTTTAAATTAATTTTAAAAAATAATTTAAATTTTTTATAGGTTAAATATAACAATACTATTAATTTATTTAAAAAAATTAATTAATAAATATTTTTTTAGCTTAAAAAATTATAGTCAACAAATAAACTATAAGCTATTCTGAAATAAGTTGTACTAAACAAGTCTTAAATATCTTAATTTTGATAATAATTAACATAATTTTTAAAACATATATATATATATATATATATATATATATATATATATATTAAAAATATAACATATGTTTTATACATATATTAAATATATATAGTTATTTTAAAAATGCAATTAGTTAGTATGCTTTAAAACGTTTTAAATTTTGTATCGAATTCACTCAAAACATTATAACATTTAAACTTACACGGATGGATAAGAGTAGTTGTTTTCTAAAAAGAACAAAAAAAGAATAATTTAATTGTTTAAATTAAACTTTTTTTTTAAAACATCTCATCAAATATATGGTCACAATTATTACACTATATTCCATTTGTTTCAATATTATAGCAATAAATAAAATATTATGAAACATAAAAATATGTGTTTAATTATGAAAGAATAGTTTAATTACTCTTATAGTATTATGGTTTTAGACATGAGATTAACAGTTAAAGTGATTGATCATAATACTAGACGTATAATTTTAGATAAAAGAATATAGTTGAAGTGCTGAGTCATATAATTAAGGTAATTATTGAAGTGATAGAATTATATTTAATAAAGTAAAAATAAATTAAACAATTTAAATCATTAAACTTTTTATAACAAAAATATTAATTTTTTTTCTTTATATACTCTATTCGTCCCAAAAAGAATGAATAAAACATGAAAAATACGTAAACTAAGAAAATTAACTTTTTAGGAGAGAGTATATTTTTTTGAAAAGATTGTCCTTACAAATATATTTTATAGTGATAGAGAGTGAAAGAGAAATTTTTGATGTGACATAAAATGAGGATACCAAAATAATTATAAATTAAAAATAATAAATTAAAATTTGTTTTAGGATAATAAAAAAAATATTTATGTTCATTTTTTTTAAAGATATATGTAGTATTTTAAAGAATAATATAAGAAATTATTATCATAAGAAAGTCCACTTTTGCATGCTTGATAGGAGAGGACGAGTACATAATGCTTTCCCGATTTATACATTATCTTAATATTTTATTGGTTTTCCATTGTCCTCGTTCCTCTTCCGGAATATCCTCTTTAAGAAAAAAATGCTATTTATAGAGACCTACATGCAAGATCTAATAGAGAGAAAATGGTGATGTCTATAATGGAGAGATTTATATACCCACCACAAGGGTCTTTGATTCTAATAGTGGCAACAGTGATAAACGCTGCAGTACTGTCGACTGCTGCGTTTAGGGAAATCAGGGGGACCAACTTGCAGTACTCCAAATTCTGGCATCCCTCTGGTTCGGGACAGACTCAGCAGAAGGTCAAAGTATCTAGTAAAGTTGGGATGCTTATAATTTATACGCCGGCGTTTCTCGCCGGAGTTATTGGTTTGCTTCTGTTTGCGGATGAATCTCTCAGATTTGTGTTGGCGACATCATCTTTGGCCGTTCAATTCTTGAAGAGGGACCTAGAGGTAATTTCACTCCCATTTTACCGCTCCAGTTATTTTTCATGTTTAATAAGTACATGTGTCTATCCAAAAACGTTTTACCTTTCGTCGTTTGGTTGTCAAATTGGAAATACAGGGTTTGTTTTGTAAAGGTTATCTTATTTCAAGTTTTTTTTTAGTTTGATTTAAACTATAAATTCAGTTGTTGAATTTATATTTAGTTTAGTGAATATAATATATTTTTTTGTTACACTTAAATTGTATATTTTTTAAACACTTAATAAGTTATTATCGAAATATATGGGGTTGGTATTAAAATCATGAAATTGTGATAAGGAATATATTTTTCTAATTTCTCTGTTTTTGTATTCATTCGGAAAACCCCTCTCTCTCTCTCTCTTTTATTTTCAAGGGTGGCATTGTAAAAAAAATATTTAAAAAAAAAAAAACAGTTGTTTTTAACTTCCGTCTAATTTTTAAATTGAGAGAATAAAATATTATTATTACAATGTTACTCTTATTTTTGGTTTGAAGTATTACTAATATTTATGGAACACACACACCAAAGCTTTTGAGGATACAAATATTTAATGTATTTACTTCATTGTTTTTGTGGATTTGTTTCTTTTTAGTCATTATTGTCTAGTTCTTTGATGGATGGAGGTACCAAGGTGCTATATATATATATATATTGATTAGTAGTTTACTGTTCAAAATATAATGACCATGAATTATTGGGGTAGGCGTTGTTTGTTCACAAGTACAGTGGTAGCACGGCGGTCGATCATTCCATTGTTATATCTTTCATGTATTTCCTCACTTCAACAAGCGTAATCTACTCGCAATACTTAAGCCGAGGCTTCCCTGAACCCTCAGTTGATCTGAAGTATGTCGGAGTTGCAGTGTTCTTAATAGGAATAAGTGGCAATTTCTACCACCATTACCTCCTTTCCCATCTAAGGAAGGAGGGTGAGAAGGAGTACAAGATTCCCAAAGGGGGTCTATTCGGTTTGGTGATATGTCCACATTATCTCTTCGAGCTTCTTGGCTTTTTAGGGATTTGCTTTATTTCTCAAACAATATATCCCTTTTTCTTTACCATTGGAATGACTGTCTACTTGTCGGGGAGGAGCTACGCCACAAGGAAATGGTACATGTCCAAGTTTGAAGATTTTCCGAATCATGTCTGGACTCTCATTCCTTACATTTACTAAATGATAAATCTGGTGTGGTTGGTTACATATATATGACTTATAAAGCTCAGGTCATTTAAGTCGGTTTCAATAACAAACCTTTCTTTGTTTGCAAAACTTGCTAATTTTGAACGTAGTTATCATTTTCTATCACACCTGAATTCATTCATTTGGATCCTAGCTCATTGCTATTCATGAAGTAATTGTGAAGATCAGGAATATTTCTCGAATCAAGTGTAGTTAAATCTCTTATCCTATGTTTGTTCGTCCTAACAATGGATGAAATTGTAGTATGAACTTTAATATTTATGCACTATCTTATCCTAAGACGAGCCCTAAGGGTTGCTTCTTAATCAATTAATTTTATTATTATTAGTTCCATGCCCCTAATTTTTTCATCTCACAATTTCATTATTGTTATTAACAATCGCGAAGACATTGTTCGTTATGTTACTTCACCATCTACCTTTGAATTGATGATGTATAAATTCTACATTTTATATCTTACTAGGATCTTACTCATAGCATTAGCGTAAACAATTTATTTAACACTCAAGTATATTTTGCATCCCATACTTTTCGCCCTGGTACATATAACACTTCAAATTTTAAAAAGTTTTATTCTGCTACTAGTATTTTAAAAAATGTGTCATTTTACACTCCTAGAGTCAGTCATAAGTAACCTGTTGACGAGAGTATTATCGTCACAATAATCATAAAACTAAAATTATTAATTAATATTAAAACTTAAACTATTAATTAAAATAAAATAAAATTATTAATTAAAATTAATTATTTTAGTGTTAATGTTAATTAATAATTTCATTTTTAATCTAATTAGTAATTTAGTTTTATAATTGTTATGGCAATAATACCCTTGTTAACATACTACTTATGACTGAAAAATTAGCTCTAGAGTGCAAAATGATATTTTTTTGAAAATATAGATAACGGAATGAAATCTTTTAAAATTTGGAGTGCTATCTGTCTCCGAATTAAAAGTTCATGGTGCAAAATATACTTTAGTCT
Source organism: Pittosporum tobira (assembly GCA_032359685.1). NCBI lineage: Eukaryota > Viridiplantae > Streptophyta > Magnoliopsida > Apiales > Pittosporaceae > Pittosporum > Pittosporum tobira. The sequence goes on from JAUMHB010083169.1 coordinate 8,172, forward strand.
TTTTTTAATTATTACAATAATAGGTTTAGCGACCACGTTTCAATAAAGTATATTATATAGGTTTCAATTAAGGTAAAGTGATCTAACAACTACCACAGTGAATATATATCAAGCCACAGCCTAAGAACTTAAAATTCCACTTTGCCTTTTTCTTGTCCTGAGGTGTTGACTTTCTCCCTAGAATCGTTAAAATAAAGAAAGAATGAGCGAAAATTATTCAACAAATAATTACTTTATTTTTAATTTAAAATGAGGTCTTTCAGTCAAAAAACTTATTTGTATTCAAAAATGGCTCAAAATTAACAAAAAATAAATTAACAAGTTGATTTAAAAAATAATATTATAAAATCACATTAAAACTGATTAACCATAAAGATTTAAAACTAACTCACTAATTTAGAGAAACACCAAGTCTAGTTAAATCCTATACTAATAAATCACGCTCAACTCTTTCAGCACAACCATGTCATATAGGCTTATGAAAATTACCAAGTTTCAAAATTCTAGTACTCAATTAAATTACAATAATCATATTAAAATATTCATGCTTGCGATGATTATCGATAGATAAATCGAAGGATTTGTATAATATTTTCAATAATTATCACGAGCAAATAAGTAGTGTATAATCTCATACAACAGTCAATTGTAGTACTTATATATAAGTGAACTAACAAGTAAGACAACTTGCAAAAATAGTATGTCAACTTGCCTTAAATAGCTTGTAAGACTTTCAAGATATGCGTTATGGTATGCCGCTCTATTCGTAACTTGTTACCTCCCAAAATATCGGATGGTCTTATCATACAAAAACAATATTCGATTAGCACTTATCTTTTAACTGTACCCTCAACTTGACTAATGGTTGAAAGGTAGACCCCTACACTTTATTACAAGGATAAAAAGCAAGAAATCCCAACTCGTAATAAAACAAATTATTATTTACATCATCGGCAAGTGTCTTAATCTTTATCACGGGATGACATCCATCCTAGGCTTATTTACAATTTTGACCTCAAAATATATTCGTTTTTGGAACTTAAATCTTGAATTTTTAATTTTGATAAATCGAACCTTAACATTACAAATCGATACAAATTAAACCTTTTGATACCGGAAAATCAAATATGCAGGTCAAACTACACACGTGACCTGCACAAACAGGGGCAATATCGTAATTTAAGGGCAATTTAATCTTTTCGTGTTGTAGATCACGAACAAGATGAAGAAGCCAGACGGAAATTATAATGCTCCCTCCTTTTCGTAATTAAACCTCAAAGCTCTCTCTTTTTTGTTAAGCTCTTGCTGCAAAATTGGAATGCAAGCTCATCGTTGTTGATGAAATTGAAGTCGACCTTAGTTAATCATGTCTATCCGCGATGGGTATGCGCAATCTCCAAAATACAGTATGTATACTCAGTTTTGTGTATACATAGCATCTTTCATTCCATTGTCAATAGTTATCAATCTGCCAAATTACCATCTTTGAAGTCATCAATTGGTCTTGTTAGGTTTAAGAACAATGTTCTGTAATTTCTCAGTTTTGTGTCACAATGTTCTGTAATTTCTCAGTTTAGTTCTTGTTAGGTATATGCTTTGTTATTGCTTGTATGACAATTGCATTCAATTTTTCGTATTCACAAGGTTGAATTTTATACTTGTTATATTGTTCTCTTATTTGCAGCTCCTGTTAGTCCTTGTATTACTGTGACAATATTCCATGGTGGAGAACTAAAATGGCATCCTGAGGCTGCTTATGTGGGTGGGGATGTGACGATATACGACAATTGGAATGGTGATGAGATGACACTAGACAACATAGCACTAAAGGTAAGAGCTCTGGGTTATGAAGGCAATATTTCTATATACTATAGGATTCCTAAGAGGTCTTTCGATAGTGCTTTGGTTTATATTCTTGTTGGGGAAGATGTTAGGCAAATGTTAGGGTTTGCTAGAAGTAATGATAACAAGATTGATTGGTACATCAAGTATCAAGAAGTGGTGGTGAACTATGATAACATTGAGGATGGAGGAGTGAATCATGGTGCAGAAAATATGGAAGTAACAAGTAACCATCTTCATGATGTTCCTTTTCAAGAAGAGTCAGATTTGCAAGATTCTGATTACACTAATGCTGAGGATAATGATTTGCCATTTACTCAAAATAAGGAAGAAGCATCAAAGTGGCCTAGTAAAATTTCAAAGGGCTTAGGTTTTGATTCTGATAAGGATACTGACTCTTTGGATGAGTCTGATGAGCTTAGGAGTTTGGTCCCATCTAATGAAGAAGATACTGCAAAATCATTAAAAGCTAGTATACAATGGCCTATCTAACAAGCAGTTGATGACCCTAAATTTTGTGTGGGGATGATTTTCTCTAGTGTGGAACAATTTAGAGAGGCTATCATCCAACATGTGATAAAGTGGGGCAAGAAAATTAAATTCATAAAATGTGAGAAGAACAGGGTGAGGGATGTTTGTGAAAAGCCTTGTTCATGGACCTTGTATGCCAAACTGAATGAGAACAAGACTTTACAAGTGAAGTCTCACATCAAGGACCATACATATGGAAGGAGCACTAGTAATATACCTTTAATCACCTCAGGTTATTTGGCTAAAAGATATGAGAATGAGTTTAGAGTTAATCCCAGTTGGAGTATGACAGCATATGTAACAAGAGTTCATCAAGATTTGAAAGTGGATTTGAAATCACATATTTTGTATAGGTCAAGGAGGATTGCAATGAGTAGAATTAATGGTATTGTTAATGAACAATATGCTAAGCTTTGAGATTACAAGTCTAAATTATTGATGAGAAATCCAGGTTCCACAGTGAATATTGAAGTAATACCAAATGAAGAGAGGGTATTTCAAAGGATGTATTTATACTTTGGGGGTTTGAAAAGGGGATTCAGAGAGGATTGTAGGCCTGTCATTGGGCTTGATGGATGTCACGTAAAAGGGATATATCCAGGTCAACTACTAACTGCAGTTGGAGTTGATGCAAATAATTGCATGTATCCAGTTGCATATGCTTTGGTTGAGACTGAAAATACAGATAGTTGGACTTTCTTTGTACAACTTTTAATTGATGATCTTGGTATTGGGTTAGGTTTAGGATGGACATTCATATCAGATAGACAGAAAGGTCTCAAAGTTGCAATTGAAGATAGTGTGCCATATGCTGATGTGAGGTATTGTGTGAGGCATTTGTACAATAATTTCAAAAAAAAACACAAAGGAAAATCACTGAAAGACAAGATCTGGGCTTTCTCCAAAGCAACATATAAGGTACAATTTGAAGCTGGAATGGAGAAAATCAAGGAAGAAAGTCAGGTTGCGTTTCGTTAGTTAAAGGGAGTTCCACCTGAAAGATGGACCAGATCATATTTCAACCTTGACAGTAAGTGTGACATTTTATTGAACAATATATGTGAGTCTTTTAACAAAACAATCTTGTTTGCAAGGGACCAACTTATTCTTGTCATGCTAAAAATGATAAGGGATTATCTGATGAAAAGGCTACAAGTCAAAAAAGAAAAAATGTTACAGCATAAGGGAAAGTTCACTCCAAAGATTGAAAAGATTCTTGAGAAAGTGAAGATTAGGTCTACATAAGTGATTGGGACTTATGCTGGTGAAAATTAGTTTGAGGCGACACATGTGTCGGGGGGGGGGGGGGGGGGAGATATGCAGTTGATTTGAGTAAGCATACTTGTAGTTGCAGGAGATTA